>JAUUDZ010193692.1:0-30510 GCA_032361705.1 Panulirus versicolor | reverse complement strand
ATATAACTACATGTGGCGTAACCTTCAGATAGGTTGTATCATCACTTAGAGTACATTTTCATGCTTGAAGTTCTCACTCCAAAAGAGTCTACTTTCCCTGCTCCCGATTGGAGCGCAGCCTATTTTTTTTTTTTTTAAGCTGTTGGAGTAGTCCCATCATTCCCGTGTCCCTGAAATGTTATCATAATACCAGTACATACTTGTCGCCATTTCCTTCTTCAACGAGGTAGCATCTGGAACACGATATACTGAAACCAGAGCTTTGGATCCACAGTCAGTGCCACAGACCATTCCTTGTATTCCCCTGACTTCTTTTTATTCCCTGGTTTAAGGCGTGTTATGCTAGTAATAATGAAGTCATGCTTGCTAACAACAAGTTGTCTTGGAATATTTATAAGTTATAAATTGGAAGTAAATATAACTGCCTTCAGCTCTTTTATATCTGTAAAAACATGCATTTTCTAAACTTCGTAAATACATTACTCTGTAATCTTTGGCACTTAATGTGTGTTGAACACAAATCCAAAGATGACATTTGACACTCAAACACAATTAAGTATTCAAAAATGATAAAATTAAAAATATTTTAAGATATTTACTACGGCAAATTATAAATTGAGCAAAACGTTAGAATTGCTTTGTTTTTTGTATGTTTCAGTAGCTATTTCTACGTTGTAGTAACTGTGTCGTTGTTTCTTGCAGGGTAAACAGTGAAGTGTCCCGGCTGGAGGGCGTGGAAGCTACGTGGAAGCTTTGGGAGACGCAGGCGGAGGAGTTAACCAAAGCATTGAGGCAGGACGGAGACACTCTCAAGGTCCTAGACGCTGCCATACAGACGGGACCGCTGACGGACACCGTGACTGCCTCGGTGCAGGGAGTGGCACGGCTACTTAACGACAGACGCAAGACTCAGCCTGGCAAGAAGCTGCTACTCCAGCATACCAAGACACAGGTAGGTCGCAACGCACCTTTCCCCAAAAAGATTCCTAGTATGGGTTCGAAAGCCTTTCTTGGCTGTGTACCAAGAGAAAATTGTTTGTAGAGTTTTTATTTTTACGACAAAAGCGACTTTTTTAAGAATTAAAATAAGGGTGATCAAACGGAAATTGTTTAAAACATATTTCTAAGATTATGCAGGTGCAAAAAAAAAAATATTTGATGCTGAATTGTTAATTGTGATAACGTGTATTGAGATTTTCTCTTATACCAGTGAAAGTAGTAGCAGTTAATAATTATACGTAACATTGACAATAGTTCAACAAAGACAACCCTTGAAGACGACTCCAAAATCGCTGGACAGATACTTTGTACTGCCAGTCTCTGAAGGTAACGTAGGACTGCGGACTGCTGTTTCCAACAGCTTGGTGGATATTAGCCCAGTACAGCAGCTTAAGCTCAGCCAGGTCAATAGGGGTAGAAAACCATCGAAGACAACCAGGTAACAAACAGGGTGGCCACCATTCTTCACCTCCCATTGCGGGTTTGGCCTCAAACTTTGTAGCTTTAAAGATAATGGCATTTCCATAGATTATATACTATGTGGTATACTTTAGAAATATCTTAAATTATTTTATCTAACAAAACTATTTGACTCTACAAATAGGACCAAAACAATGTAGTGGTTTCATTAATTGGAAACCTGAGCTAAATGTGTCCGGTAAGTCTTGCAAAACCAGCTGAAATATGGACAAGTAGTGGCTTAATAATAGTAAGAATGGCTCGTATCTCATATTGTCTTGTGCATTTAAAGGGGACGATGAAAAGCTACGAGTTCTCAGTGTTTCGTCCCGACTAAATCATTTTGTTGGGAACAGCAGTCAACACTTACATTTCTAGGGATTTTGACATTAGAACTCTTTAAATTTTATATAAATAAAACGAACACTTAAGTATATCAAGGCATGCTGAACCACTGTACTCGTGCCTACTACCGGTTTAAAGTCAATCGACCCGAAGAAAAAAAAGGATTATGCAAAACCTTGATTACCGAGACAAGGATGAAACCGCAAAACAATGTCTGTATAGAAAACAGTAAAACCATGATCATCAGTTGGTTTGGATCCAGTTTTCTTTGGGCCTGGTAACAACAGTGTGGCAGTCGTGAGTGTGGCACCAGTAAAATAACCGGGCAGGAGGCGCTATACCCGGCTCTGCAGACGTGTGACCCGTCCAGGCTGCGCATAATTATCGGCGGACGATCTACATCAATTTTGGTTGATGCAGCGTAATCGTCAGGCGGGATGTCCCTATTGTGCCGCCTCATCAGTATGCTGCACGTCGCCCAGCCCGCCCGCCGCCAAGATTTACTTTACTTACCTTGTACCTGGTGCGTTCCTCTCACCTGTTGCTCGGCCCCGCAACAATGCCGTCAGCCCTTTCGTGTCCGGGAGCTCCCTCCCGTTTACACACCCCCTGCTATAATTACAGCTCAAAATAAAGAATTGTTCTTAGTGTTAAAAGTGCGATGCCCGGCAAGCGCTTCACCCTATCATCACGGGAGAATCTTGTATGAACTATCCCACTCGACCTACAGTCTTTACTGTATTTTAGTTGGGAGGCTTCTTATGCCACCTCTGGCCCCTACCCCTTCCTTCACAGTACATCCACGCTGCAGCCGCCCTTTTTTTCGCCCCTTTTTCACTCGCCACTGATCGTCTCCCTCTTGCTTGGCTAGCTGGTAAATTCACATGGTTGCAGATTGACCGACCGTAAGATCACTGATAGATGGAAGTTCCGTATGTCCGGAGATGACCCCGAGGATCAGTTTTCAGTTTTCTCATCACCACTTTCCGACAGCTGTGTTGTCGCTCGTGCTGGCGGGTAGTGTGCCAGTGGACAGTTATGATCAAGGATTTACTAGGTGCTGATAGTAATTCCCCCTTATGTGTGGCATGGATGGATGTTGATTTATGTGATGCTTGACGGTTTGCGTGAATGTTTGCTGCTGGTTATTTCACGACAGCCAGCGTGGATGGGTGCATGGTCGTTGCTCTAGGGGCGTTAGTTGCGCGGGATGTCAAGGGAAAGGGGAGGATTGTGTGTCATGATTAATACTGACAGGTCGCTAACAAGACCTTCCAGCCGCCATCCAATGTGCCGCTTTGTAGGGGGTCACGCGTTCTCCTCTGTCTTATTTAAATGGTAGAAAGCCCACTCACCCTTGCCACCGACATTCCCATTAATCACCAAATTGAGAAGAGTCATTTGGGGGGGGGGGGGAGAGAATGAGTTAGGGCTTGAAGACGAATTGTTCGTGGTAGTGCAGAATCATCGAGTTTATCAGGAAAAGAACGGTCGGTCGGACTTGATGGGTAAATTCACGGGTGTTGATGCCTACCACAGATGGAACTTGGTGGGGGCTTGACATGAAAAAAAACTCGTACATGTAGTTTACTTACAATAAACGGATAATGTAATCCCCGCTTGGGTATTTGTTGTGTTTTATAGTTATAAGAAGTCCCTTATGGGTTACGATGGTGGTGCAGGCAGAGACCACTCCATTATAGTGGTGTCGCTCTTGAAAACTGATGGTAACCTCGTGTCACTGTTATCAGCTGTTGTAATCTGCCATGTTCAGGGTCATGATATGTCATTAGATTGTGACATCATTGGACATATTGGGAATAAATACGGTCCGAGATTGTGTATTTGTGAATGCTTCTTGTCCCTGTGTGCGAAGCATTTCCCATAGCTTCATTGTTTTGAGAACTACATTTACCAAGTGTGAGGGAACAACACCAGCTTATGGCGCGTATCTGACCTAATTAATTCCCTACAGTAAAGTAAATAAGTAATCTAGAAGTATCTTGTGAAAAATTGTTAGCATCACTTTTTTTTTTTTATTTTTAAGCACTGATAGATTTACATAAGTAATGTTTCTTGTTCAAAGTTGCGTTTAGCAAAGTTCATGTGATGAGGGATTGGCCTTTGTGATGGCTGGCTATTATGGCGTCCCCCATGTAGCATTTTAATTTAACGCCTTTACACAAGCACCTCATTGTCAAGTCAGTTGAAGCAGCGGCCATAACATTTGTCCATACACCTCATCCCTCAGGCCCCAGGAGCCCAAGGTACACAGGCATTCTTCCGTACCCGTAGTGTTGGGATACTTTACGCCAAATTGTCTCTCTTATGCAAACGAGGGTAACCCAATGCTTGAGCATTATGGTATATTGATGAATTACTGTCTTCCTTGCAGGGTGTAGATATCCAGGGTACGACTGTGTCCTTGGGAGCGTCTGGAGATGAGTGCCTTAGCGACTCAGGAACTTCAGGGTATGAGTCTTGTTCCTCGGAGGAATTCAGCGAGCGCGAGCGTCGCCTGGCGCACCTCCGGAAGTTGGCTAGAGACTTGGAAGCCTCCCTACACCCCAATTCGCAGGCCTGGGCCGCCATTTGCAAGGTAATTCTTGAGAGGAAACTTATGAGTAATTATGAATTATTTTGTCGGTTTCTGCTTCTGGTCTTTAGTGCAATGTTAAAAATTGTTCAATACAGGAAAACTCAATTCTGGAATATCATTGTAATTGCTGCAAAGTTGATTTTTTATTATATTTAATTTTTCTTCCTTTCTATCTCTCATTTGCATATTTAAATTGGGTGGATGTTCCCAACAGACACTTTCTAGCGCCGAGACGGAGCTGAAGGGGTTACAGAAGCACTGCCGAGAGCTGGTGGTCAGATCCGCCGAGACCCTCGACCAAGCCAAGCCGTCGCCTCAGCTTAGGTACTGGTCAACATGTCTCGTTTGGATTTTTTCTTCCTTCTTCTTCTTGTTTACGTTTAGTTTATTAAACATACGAATGTTTTTAGTAAAAAAAAAAAAAAAAAAGAAAAGGGTTATGACATCATGAATGTAATTTTGGTGCTTACGTGTTGCATCTAAATCTTACATTATATGCTAAATAGCTCCGTCAGCCAACTGCTAACCTAACAAGGAGCCGAGCAGACGTTGTGGTCTTAAACACAAGCTGACCAGCCAGTAAGAGTGTCGTCATACAGTGTGTGAGCTAAACACAGATTGCCAAACACGGTGTAATTTTTATTTTTGTTATACTACGTAAAAAAATAAGGTCCTGTCAGTGACTGCACTCTTGTAAAAGTGACATAGTGGGGACCCTCCCTGCAGTCTTTGTCTTTACGTTAATCGGTGATAACAAATCGATTATTTCTGGCTATTGCAATTTTTGTTAGGAAAGCATTTTTATTTTTTATGGTGTCTTAAAGTACGTATGATCTCTTCTTATTTCTTTCTTTAATTTTAAACCGTTCCGAATTATATGCACATTGTGCACATCTTTGAACCCCGGGATTTTTCTACTGAAACATGCAACAGAAGGTGACATGTGAAACGAACCATGATTAGTAGGGTCATGGGAATGGGCGGAGCCATTGTGGAGAGACGGGAGCTGATTGGCGGATCTTATTCCGGGACCTACCCCGTAGGTCATTACAGATCAATGATTTGGTCTTATCATGTATGGACCAATCGGCGGAAAATGGATTCCTTTCGGTACATTAGAGACAATAAATGAGGGAGCGGGAGAGTGGCCCAGCCTTTGCAACCCAGCTTAGCTTTACCGGCCGTGTCGGCGACCGTTGGGAGAGCTGTTGTGGGCGGCAAGGGACTTTTTATTATTTACGTTTATAGTGAAGTATTTATTGCACTGCTTCTGTTGTTCTAAATCCACATGGTTCATGTTAAGCAAAGCTGATGAGCATATATAGTTTGATGTGCACATATGAATATGTAAGTTCAGGGATCTTATCAATTTCAGGAGACGCAGCTGGGCCAAAGATTCGAAGATTGGGAGGACTTCCCGCCGTGGCAACAACTTCGGAGTAAGTGGGCGTGATTCGAGCGGACGTGGAAATGGACGTCGAGGGTGGATGTGGAGAGTAGTGCGAGCGGCGTTGCCATTCCAGGCTGCCCTCTTGCTGCTGTTCTGCGTAGCCTGTTTGCTGGAGCCCAACTGTTGTGACCACGTCAACACCCTCAACTTGTCTTTGAGTCCCCAGCTCCGCTACGTGCACGGCCCCCCGCCCGTGTGAACGCTGGGGCTAAGGTGTTTATACTCTTGCCTGGGCTGAGATGCCCGTGTGTAAATATCACGCCACATGTACATACCATGGCCTGGTGTACATATATGGCAAGCTGTACGTATCCTGGTTTCATTTCACACGATGTATGTAACGTGGGGTCGTTGTGCATTTGCGTCGCCCGTGTACAGTGTGTCCAGGTGGTCAGTAAGCCGGCCGCGTGAATTATCGTGGCCATGTGTGGTGGCTGTGTCCAAGACTGGCCCGGCCCAGGGCCCTACTGTGCAGGACGTGACGCCAGGCTTCCGTGCCTCATAGGGAGCGGCCTGCGTCCTACACACGCGCCCCCACACACACAAACACATACACACTTTACCACGTCAGGTTTCTTATTTTTGTACCAACATATATATATATATTATGTCAATAGTGTGAATGTTGTAATTGAACCTAAATTGTCACGTGTTAGATATGTGTGATGATAATGGGTGCGATGAATCGTGTTCCCAGTAACGCTGGGCTGTAATTATTATTGAAGAAAGCAGTGTGAATATATAGTCCTATGTAAAAAAAAAAAATCGTTCTATACAGCTGAAATAACGATAAGGTATATCCATCTAAAAATCTGTGCAGGAAAAGCACGTTTGAACAACCACTGATGGTTGTATCCCTATTTTGATGAGTTACTTCAAAGTCTGATTCATCGGACTGAAGTCATGAATGTTGGGGTTTTTGGTTCATCGAACCGTTCCCAACTATATGTCTCTATGCCTGAGCGTAGACTACTTTTCCCGACTGTGGCAACTTACTGCTCGGGTAGCCCAACGGGTGTGGTATGCTATCCCTCACCGTCAGTGGCATGACCCGGGCTCATGGGAGTATGTATGAGCCCCTTACCTTTGGTTTAAGACGCCAACGCGGCATTCGCTCAGTGGCAAGTCCCGACTGGTATGAGTGGCCCTTGCTCCCAAATTCCTAAATCTGACAAATTTTCGCAAGCGTGAAAACCTATTATGGTTCTCGCAAAAAAAATTGCGCCCCCTATAGATGACTCAACTGGGTGTCATTCGACTCCAGTCACACTGATCATGCCGTTCGAGCCTTTCCTGCCCCTCCCTAACAGTCTAAAGTGGGGCGTCCTGTTCCCCACCAGCAGATGGCATCCATACATGCCCTGCTAACAGGCCAGTGTTAGAAGTCTGGAGAGCTCTGTTTATACGACTAATGGTTTTTTTAATATTGGTAAAAAATTTGCCATGAAAGATGAACCTTATAGTCCTGGCATGGTCATAGCATGGTGCGTTTCGCCCATTAAAAGATTTAAGGCATGTAACACCCTAGTGTAGGCTTGACTATTCAGCTCCCGCTCTTGTAACAACAATAAGTGGGGTGGGATTCTTCATGACCAGGAGGAAAAAGTAGAGCATCGCGAGAAGAGTCAGGTTAGCAGCAAAGCAATAATTACGGAATCACGCCTATGGTCAACATGAAAGAATCCCGTCTCGCCTCGATTCATAATAGCCTTAAGGTCACTGCCTCCTCAGAGCAGCAGGGGAAGGGCAGCAGCATAAAATCAGCAACTGTCAATTCATACAAACTTATAGTGAATCGTAAATGTCTTTATTTTCATTTTTTTTTTTTTTCCAACAGCTGCCTTTCCCCATGTTCCTCGGCCAGCAATGTAGTTTTCTTGAGGGTGAATTAAGTGTTAAGGGTGGACAGTGCGTGTAGGACATACTAGACCAAGGGGATTAAGGATAATTTTATTTTTTATTAATAAAGACATGTCCGTCACTAATTGTTACAGACATGTTTTTATGGGTACTGAATGGCAAAATAACTTTATTCACACTGCATTTTCTATTCAAGCATATTTAACCAGAATATGGATTTTATTTTTATGGTGCTAATTGAAAATTCTATTCTATTCGTTTTACAGCGTATGAATTAGTATGGCAAAGGCTTTTTCGAAGTATATATGATTTTATAATTTTCATTTTTAATATGAGATAAAAGCGAATTTTTATTTATTTTATATAAAATTACGTAGGTTACCTGGTTGAATGATATGTTGTGGGTGAAATGAATTCCTATTGTTCAACTGTAGGATGTATGGGTGGGTTGTAGTACCTTAGTAGTCTAAGGCTCGGGAGAAAGAAACTGTTGCTACTGTTCTCTCTGCAAATTCTCTAGCCACAGTCATTGTTCCTAAATGTTGAATGTGCCTCCCCCCCCCCCCTTTTTTTTTTTTTAATGCCATAGGAACTTTGGGTGTCCACCTTGGTATTTGTGGGTAGGGTGTGACAAGATCGCCGCAGCCAAGGATGAGTTTTCTGCGCTTGGACAGAAGGTTCAGCCTTACCAGCTGTGGTTGCCCTTGACTGTCCTTACTCACTGAAGATTCATGGGTCTCCAGGTTTTGCTAAGTTTTGCCGGTCACTTTCCTCCTTGTAATTGGTCACCTATTATAAAACGCGACTTGCGTTAGCATTTCACTTACTCTTTTTTATTATCATTATTTTTCAAGATTAATTCGAACTCTTAAAAAAAATTAATCTTTTAAGTTTCCTTTCAAACCTAAGGTAGTGTGATTCGGCAAGGTTGGCACAAAGCTGACACTGACAAATTATTTATCTAGGTGGTTCCTGAATCTTAGATGCTACTACTACTGCTACTGCTGCTGCTGCTGGCTTGTTTACCATTTTTTTCGAAATTTGGTAACGGGCCGATCTGTCGTCACGGTTGTAACATTAGCCAGGGGAGGGTATTCTGGAGGATCTTGGGTTAAAGACTTTTTTTTGGAACACACACACACTTCTAATTTTTTCTTACTATTCTAGCAATAAACTACCCTTTACTCCTGTTAGTTACACCCCTTCCCCTCTTAAAACGCCCTCTCAAAGTATCCCAGAGACCTAACGGCAAATGACTGCAACTCATGAGAAGATGAGCGTCTCAGACGACCAGCATCTCATTAGTAAAAGTTTTTTTTCGTCATTTACCTTGCAAATCGGCTGTAAAAACTTGGCCTAGTTGCTGCCATTTCCGAGAAACCTAACCCCCCCTCTCCAAACCCCATATACTCTAAAGGTATCCTAATATTAACACGTACCACAACTTGTACCTCCAGATGCTCCACGAAATCCTCCTAACGGTTTACAGTACAAAAAAATAAAAACCACTATGTTTTATAAGTGCCTTAGTGTCGTTTTTCTCGTAGCTGTGTAGTAACGACAGGTATGTGCCCAAACTCCGCCGATTAACGCTGGAGACAATAACCACGCACGAGAGTGGCTCTTACTCGATCATCTTTCAAGGGGGAAGTTTTTCACCTTCACACAAAGAAATGGGAGGCTTAATCCTTGAAGGGAGGAGAGCTTAAGGACGCTGGCTCTCGGCAGTGTTAAGGATAATAAAGCTTAGTTCAGCGCTGCTCCATTATAGCTTTAGCTTTGAGCTGTTTGAGTGTGTCATCCAACATAAATGTGTTATCTTTTTTTTCAGTGTTTATTATTTGTATTCTATGAATATGTATGATCACAAAACACCAGGTTCTTTCTCCTGTATTTTAATAAAATTAAATAAAACGAAGTTTTTAATTACCCAGTGGACCATTCAATCTAAAAATGATAGGCATCTAATGTCCGTAATGAATTTACATCAACGAATAAGATTCTGCATGAAGCAGAAACGTGTCTGATGTACAAGGTACAAGTAAGGTGGGTCTCTCATTAGTGCCAACGCTCTACCAGTTTTAACAAACCATGTATTTCATTTCAATACTCCACATCCGAAATATATTTGCTCCTGGCTCTAACGAGAACAACAGAAGACAAAAAAAAAATATATTTAGTGAGGAAAACTGCTGTATTGGTCTATGCATGATACTTAAAACGATTCTATAACGAAATTTAACTAGCGAATGATTACATAAGGAAACCAAGAGATTTTTAAGGTTTTTCCTTTAATTTTCCAGCTGTACCTTTAGCACAATGGACACACACTGGAGGAGCATATGTGAAATGGAATACTCGACCTGATCCAAATAATGAAAATTAAAATGCTATACCAGCTTTGTTAGCCTAGCAAATAACTTACAACTAGATGCTTCTCTAGTAAATGAGTTGGTCGATTGCAAAGTCATTCACCTAATCAGGGATTCCCAATGAGATGTATGGGATTAAATAATTGGGTCACAGATTTTCATCATGTGAAGAATAGAAACTAGCTCTGCCTCTCTAATTTTTATATACCCCATAATAACGTCCGCTTTGGAAACCGCTGTTCTAAATGAATGGACACAACTCTCAAATGCAAGTTTGGGTTGCGACCAACATCATTTAATAAACTTTTTATCAACTGACCTTTTACACTTCTAACTAGTTTACAGCAAATTATTCATCCCCGATGACGAGTGATTCAACATGCGCACGTCACTCGTGTGTGTAGATATCTACGCGCTCTTGCACAACAATGACATTTGATTATATATATATAACATGCAATGCGCAAATACACATACATGAGGATACTCAAGCAAGCAATTTCACACATTCTTAGAAATGCATCTATCACGCATACACACACACACACACACACACACAAAAAAAAAAAACGCAACCATTCAGTTCATGCGCACAATATAGTCATACACCCACATTCTATCTAGACTTGGTGTGACTATCGACAATGGTCCTTTCTATGAATCGATCTATCACAGAACAATTCAGCAAACAGACCAAGGAACAAGTTAGAACAATTCTAGAGAAATGCTTTTATGTAACAGTGACGGATAAATGTGACTTTGCTGAATTATTATTGAAAGTTCTCTGCCTCGTCAACCGCCAAGGTTATCAGTGCAAGCCAAGTGAGGAAACAGTGAGAGAAAGGAACTGTGGCTCACAAGTGCAAAAAAAATCTCCCCGCGTTCACAAATTGGTAATGACACATACGTGCATCCAGACAGACAGATTTGTACTTGTAAATAAAATTACGTATGAAAACCAGCGGTGTAAGCAATGAACCCAAATGCATGCTTAATCATAAACACACACATACACACGAAATTAGTCCTATACTATCAAAAAAGGTATAGAACAAACAGACGGCAGGTAATAAAAATTTGTAATGGAGAAGTTTAAGAACTTTATGAAATAATCAGAATCAAGAGGTGAACCACATGAAATAATACTCCCCTTCACTGAGACAAACTGTTGGATATCCACACAAACTGATGCACTCGCCAGTGCAAGATCACATCTGGAAGGATAGGTAAATACGACAGAGTCCTAGCAGGCCAACGTCACTCAAATACATGGACCATGGGACATTTCGGTGGATCTTTCTAACAGACATTTGACCCAAGTTGAATACTGCTTAGCTAACTCCCCTCACCCGTGTTATTACAATCCCGTGTACGACATGATCCAAAGCAATATTTATTCATGGACAAAATGACGGGTGCCCAAGTAAAAGGATACGACCTACAAAGAAAGGAGAGAAGCCCTTTGCCTTGCCATGCTTAAAAAGAGTTAAGGATTATGTGATAATTACTTTGTAAAGGGGACTGATGATGTGAATAAAGACCAGTTCTTGAGAGCTAGCCCCCCACCCTTTTACTTGGAGGAATTTTTTATGAGTCCCTCGTCAAAACAGACCAACGAAAACGTTTTATCAGAAAATCGATCCCTAGAGCCGCGGAAACAAGCAGGCTGAGAAGGAAGCATATACGACTGGAATTGGGAAAAAAGGAAAGAAAAGGAATGTCTTATTACGAAGAGGGGACCGGCGATTGTTAAGCTCCTCCCACGTGCATATCAATATGTAACCACACGCACCTACAGACACACTTTAAAATGTCCTCGTTTTCCTCTGAGTGACCGAACTTTCTTATCATTAATTACTTTAATGGCTGGCGACACTAAATACACGACTACTTTTTTTTTTCCAATGAACTACAGTTGTGGCATACATTTCTCGACAGTCTGTGGTGGGTAGCAGCGATATCTAACAACCCGGATGTAGTACGCAAATACTGAATAGTTGTTTTTGTTTTTATCTTGAACGAATACAGCATGTCTTCAGCTGGAACAGATGCGATGACCGGCTGGAAAGAATGCTTTTCTTTCCTCAAAGCCAGCTGAAAACGAACGTATGGATGTAGTAATTATCAAATTAAATTTCTCATCTCGAACCGAAGACGTCAAATCAGTGCAAAAGCTAACCGAATGTACTGCCAATCAACCGATTTTTTTCTTAAGTTTGTCATCATCGTACTTTGATGGAGAGGAAAATGAATACATCTGAACCACAGTATATGTCACTGTTACAATCAGTGAAAGAAATTGACAACTGAGAGCTAATCATCCTAATGTCAGTGTAGATATTCTTGCTCTTCTCTAGTACGGCTTGACCAACATCCTAACACTCATGGCACAGCTTACACAGGCACCACCATGCTGATGCCACAACTACGCCGAAACTCCTACACCGAGGTAACTGATATACTGACATCATCACACTCACCCTATCCAAAACCAGTATCACCACACTTACTATATATATATGGGATATGTCTGGAGGATTCCGAATGTGGCGCTTAAACACATTTCTATCAAATCCTCATCCAACACTGAACAATAGAAGGCGCTAAAATCCGATACACGACTACAGAAATTAGCAACATCTAGAAACACGAGTTAATAAGTGTTCCATTTTCCATTACAACCGCTACAAGGCATTAATGACTCGCACTAGTTTAAAGTAAATATTATTTTCGCATATCAGTTAGACGGCAGACAAATGTGCATCCAACCCTATAAACGTCCATCACTTTAAACTAACCATCTCTATTTCATTTTGAAGGTACAGTATCTTAATGACGAAAAGACATCGTCTGCTCCTGAACTGCTATATGACAAAGATGACATGAAAGAGAGAGAGAACTCAGTTATAATGAAGGTTAAAGCACTACGAGTGTTTAAAAATCAAGACTCGAATGACCACTGTCTGAGGAAGTGGCGTGTAACCAAGCTGTTAATTGGGAGACTTGATGGTCCAGGGAGTGGAAGACACAGCACCTGCTTGCCCTACAGTGTGGATCGTCGCCAAGCCAGAGAAGAAGAATTGTCAGGTGGTGGGGGGAAGAGCGGCCTCTCTCCAACATAAATCGTCAACCAACCTGGCACATCACGGGAAACCGTGCTCACAATAGTGGCTGACGAGATTGGAAGATGAGAGTGACCCTCAACATCAGAATATAACATTGTAAAAGAAAGGTGATCTGACACTCCCCAAAGGACATCAGTTACCAAATACCGATAAATAAAAGGTAAGATCATTCCGAATGATGACGTATATACCATAAAAGAAGATAAATCAAATCCTTAAAATAAAACAAAGAGACTTTTACCCATACGTCAACCGTGTGGCTATCTATGCCAGAGCATCGACACTGCCCAAAGTAACTATACTGCCATCATGCTGAAACACACGGACTGCCACACCAGCAAGCGGCCGCCACCGACACCTACTGGAGTCCAGGTGTTAATTGGGATTCTCTCCGGGAAGGCAGACACATCCTTGTATAACAAAGTGTGTGCAGACCCACAGCAGGAGCACTTGGAGCTCCATGCAATCTTGGCACCTATGAATACCATTGCGGCGATAAATACTGTACTTCGTAATACAAGTTTTTTTCACTGCATAACAACAAGTTTGTGTTTTTGTTCTTAGGCCACAAATATAAGGATTGTAATAACATGCGAATGTGACTTCTAAAGTCGAAGCGAAAAGAAGATAATCCGGTTCGAAGCCAATATTTCCCACCGATAGACGAACATCATTTTACCACCAGCTTTCACACGCATTCCGGGACGCATCGACCGCCATACACAAGCCACAAAGTCTACTCCGCTTACCTCCGTAGTGCTAACTGCTGTATGGTCACTAGAAACTTAAAAGCATTCCTAGAATACTGAAGACGACGTATAAACGACCGCCATACACACGCCACAAAGTCTACTTCGCTTACCTACGTAGTGACATTTGCTGTATGGTCAATGGAAACTTCAAAGCATTCCTAGCATACTGAAGACGACGTGTAAACGACGATCTTTACCACGGATGAGGGAAGGTAGGTCAGGCGCTGCCGTGGCCACGTCTAACTTGATCAATCTTCGTCTCGAACTTAGGTCCGAAGTAACCGGTATCTTGTGCCCTCAAAAACGTAATCATTTACTTGATTGCCAAGTGGAAATTTTCATCCTCTTTCCGTCCACAAAACGACAATTATCGTCATCAACAACCCATTGATTTAACAGTAACACTATAAGGTTTAACCCACAAATCTTACTTAATTTTTACATCTTGGTACATCAGTAAGATTTTTCATAGACTTATGTTCTGTGAGTTTCTACATACACAGCGAGATTTTAAACCTGATACGTTTTAATCTCTTCACATCTAGTTAAAACTAGCAGGAGCTTACTCTCAAGTTTAGTTGCTTTCACAACACCCAAAAACACAAGTCCCCAACACCATTGCCCTGGAACCATTACCAAGCCCATACCTATCAGTATTCTGATACATCATGCCCTTGTATAATACGTACGTGTATATGTATCTACAATTAGATTCTTCAAGTCCTAACAAGAAAATCGGCCATCCCAACTACAACTACAAAAAACAGTTGTGATAACAGTGAAGTTAATAAATATAGTTAAAGATAAGGCATTCCTCAGCGTGGTTGCAAAATACATAATGCACTGTACAAAAAGAGACGCGTATTCGGGAAAACTTGAGCTAGGCAAATTTCGCAACTAAAACGACACACATTTGATCCCACACACAAATATTCGCCTCCCTATACACATGTATCAAATTAATCAAGCCAAAGACGTGCAAACAAATAGTGTATGACAGTCATGAATGACCGGTAACTCCGTCTTGGCATTGGAAATGGGCAACTTCGCTCCACAAAGCGGATGTAACCACTTGCCAAGTCGGGGTACAGGCACAAAGGATGCCCCTGCATTAAGATCAGTCTCTTAAGTGTGGCTCTTTCGAAGGATTTTTTTTTCTTTTTCAATAAATCGTCCACGACAATTAAGCAGCACACACAAATAACTCATCTTTTATCGCAGTTTGCTAATGAAAGACTTGTGAATGGCGTACGTCTATCTGTTGCTTCGACGCACTCCTTTCAGTACAATCATCCTCAATGAACTGGAATGTTACTTTTATTTATGGTTGGAATATATACACAAACATGCGCAGTCACACTCTACCGCACCCCCAGTAACACCCCACACACACACACACACACACACAAAGTGTAATCAGGAACAGTAACACAGTCACACACTCCAGAACAACAAGACCGGCGCTAATATCAATATGTTTCTCGCCAGGACGCTCCTCAGCTCTCACCTCCATCATCGATGCCACATACGAAAAGCGGCGACAGTCAGTCGGAATAGTAATCTACAGTCAAGTAACCTTGCTCGCATTCAGTCGGCGATAGTGCAGAAATAATAATAAAGGCCCTGTCCACCCCACAATAAATAAAGAGTGATCAAATATGAAGGAAAAACAGCATTACATACGGAAATGCTTGAAGCTAAAACCATATAAAAATAATAAAAACACCTTCGCCCAGTTATTGTACAATATTCAATAGTATTCCAACTGCAAAACTGCGAAGTTATCTAAAACACCCACTGCAACTACGCTATTCTTGCGAGTATCCTTCTGTAACTTTAGTACAAGTACACGAAATAAACTGATTACAGATTTTTCCTTCATGTCTCCGTTCTGACGATACTGTAGGTGTCTCTCCCGTAGACAAAGCAATTATCTTCGGTTCCCGTTTTCCCTCTAACTCTACCTTGCACGACTCTAACATTCCATCCTTTACCTCCTGATGTTCTCCTCTTACTGATCCTATGCCTCTTCCGTTAATCTCTTTTCGAACTGTCCGAAAAGCGCCTCTGGAAACAAGCAAGGCTTATGTGGTCCTGATGGTAACCACACCCATGTACTGAAAGAGTGTACCTCTGAACTTGTCCCTATGCTTGCTCTTCTGCTTCGTTTGTTTAAAAAACAGACCTTCTTTTTGGAAGCGTGGTGACCCTTATATCCCTCCTCAAGTCTCATATCCCCTAGACATCTTGAAACTCGCAGCCTTCTCTCTGATCACCAGTATGGCTTCAGTAAGGCGAAATCCATTGGTGATATTCTTTCCTATCTGACTAATATTTGGTTATCATCTCTCAAGATTTTGGGGGAATCCTGTGTAGTTGCCCATGACATGTCCAAACCTCTTACATCAGGTTCTCATCTCTAATCTTCCCCTTGTGACTTCCCTTTCTAACTTTACTTCCTCACATCTAGTTTCCTCTCTGGTCGATCTATCTCCGTGCTTGTTGTTTGAACCAAATTACTTCTGGTGCCTTCCCCGTAAAGAGCTACGTTTGCAACTATATTACTTCCTAATATCACATCTGACTTACAGATGCATACATATTTATCTAATCTAATGAAGTATGATGATACACTGTACTAGAATAATTGGAAAATATTATTACCGAGGAGAGCCATCAACTTACTTGTTAAGGGGAGGTGAAATCAAATCTCGTGCAGAATACGAGACGAGATCATGTCATAAGTGGTATGTCGAAGATCCAGGAATAGTGGAGAGCAACCACTGCCTCTTCACAGATGACGGCAGGATGGGTATTGCGAACCTTCACGGCGACACTTCGAAGCATTATCCCAGGGTAACCATCCTTGTTACGCGGGCGAAAGTGCCGAGCTAGAAATGAAGCAAAGATCATTTACAGCTCTTAATGACTATAAGATTTCATAGCAAACTACTAAGAATTACTAGAAACAGAGACGCTCCTAACAGGATGGAAGAAATATATTTGAAGGATGTAGTTCCATTCTACACTTTAACATCATTCCTTATTAATATGACTGGAATGGACGACTTTTAGGGAACATCACTATTAAATCAAAAAGTGCCATAAATACTTAAAGCCATCGCCTGGGGACGGATACTCTTCAACTCACTACATGCAAGCATCAGAAACATTATAAAGAGCCCAGTGGACGGCTTTATGCACACCACTAGGCAAATGTCTACCCACACAGTCAACCAAACTAGCCTAGTTATGAAGTGTATGCAAGGCCAAAGGGTCTTAGCCTCAAACGGTCTGGCTGATCACAGAAGGAACAAAACAGATTAATCCCATACCGTGCTGTGGGGGTAAAGTAGCTTCCCAATAATAAAACCAATCAATATAGACTAATACTTACCATCAACATTATAACACTGGCAGACAACAATGAGCGAGCCATCTGCCACACATCTTCGGGGGAAAGCAAGCTAACTGGTCATGCATGTCTGGGGAAAAAAAAAAACATCCATTTCAATATGGTACATCAATTTCCAACCAAACAGTAATCATTACCTTACATGTTTATCTAATACCTGGATGTGCCAGCAATGTAAATGACATGAAAGAACGAAAAATATGAAGAGCATCAGAATCATTTCAATAAAACAGACAACATGCAAGTCAAAGTGGATGACGAAAGCTTGTTCGAGTCTTCTATAGTCTTGAGAGAAATCTAAAACAAATATATACACATATACTTCACATCCAGAGAGATACAAGTATACAATACTATGTAGCACATTTCCAATCGTGAATCTCGTTAAAACTATCTATCATCATCACTCGATCTTACTTAATTAATACTTTTAAAATCAAACGCGTCGGACGCTGCAGACGTCCGAGTCAACCTGGGAGGAGCGAGTCTCCAATCTTTCCATGGAAACGCAGGACACCACCTCCCTCGGCTCTGAACAGGAGCTGGCTACATTTATTTACTAACGCCATCACGACTCTTGTTTTTCCCCCTCACCCTGATACCGAGAGCTGATAATAGCAGCGTACGAGACTTTGCTTATGTGTCGTTCTCTTACGGTGTTTCTGTTGTACGTTAAATTGGTTTTTTGTTACGCTGGGGTAAATAACGGCACTTTTACCGGCCCTTGTGGGTTTACTGGAGGACTACCTCTGAGAAGAGGATAATCAAGTAATTCCAATACTCTTTAGGGATTGCTTCAATTCTTAGAATTATATCACCATAACTTACTTAAATGTTCCAGTGATGAGAGGGATTTATTGATAAACACGAACGACGCAACTGATACACAAGAATATCCAGGGAACATTTTATAATATTCTTAGTGCGGCAGAGTATATCATAAAAATTAAAACAACATTCATTTCACACACACACACACACACACATATATATATCATGATCAAATACGTTACCTATGAATAATATTTACGCCCTGTAATGTCCAGTTTGCGACCGTGTCTTTACACTCTTTTCAAGGACACAAGCCGGACATGTTTTGAGATGCCAGACTGAATTAAGTGCACGACTCCTGGTGATCAGATTTAGATTTTGCCGCTGTAAGTAACTTCTTTACTGTAACGATCATGCTCAGCCTGCGAGCGGTACCGCAAAAACGGAATCCAAAGCTCATAAAAAGTCTCTGTCAGATCCCAATGGCCACGTAATTATAACTTGTTGCAAAGTTCCTTCATTAAATGAGCTTACAGACTACGTAGTAAACTTATCTACCAGATGCAAGAAGTGGACACTATCTATGAATTTCAGATAACTCAATATCAGTTGTTGTGCCATTTCCTGTAGGGAATGATTAGACATATCCCTATTTTTTTTCCTTTACGACATGGTGTTCTTCTGTGTGCCCACATCTCTGACCCCACACTGAACGACTTATATCAGTCCTATCTTCAAATAGGTTAAAAAACCGATAGTACATATTCCCTGGCATTAATCTGACAACAACATCTTTTGAAAAAATCTTCGTTATTTTTTCCATACATACTGGACACACTCCATTACAATGGAAAATGAATAGTCTAGTATCTAAATCAGTTCCTTTCTCTCCAGTTACAGTTTTGAAACCCAAGTGAAAACCCAAAGTCGTGTTCAATAGCCTCTTTTATCTCGTACTTCTTTGGCTATGGTAACATTATCATCTTGGAGACCTATGTGAGACGGAAGCCACAACAATCTGACTTGAATCCTTTTACCAGTAGTTAATTGGTATCTGTTTTTGGCTTCAATGACAAGTATGATACATTCTGGTCTCAGAATACTTCGGTTAAAAGGAGTAAAAAGGAATCCAAACGGCAAGAGATCATTTGGGTCCCCTGCGGGGCTGTTTGAGTTCCTTTGTATGTATACACCTCTGGCTTTCTACCCTCACTATCTGCCCTAAACACCGTGAGGCCAGAGTATAACATGCTTGTCTCCGATGCCAGATACAGTTATGAGTTTAAAGGGATGTATATCAAACTGTTGTGGATTCCCTCTAAAATACGTCTGCGATGATTAAACTGTCTATGGACGTAGTTTCTGCAAGCTCAAGAACGCTGAATATGTAGAACAATTCAGTTTGTAAGTTGATGCCCAAATAATTTTTCTTAATATTCATATCTCAATCCTCTTTCATTACGCAGCATTACAAGGCAGTGCTTCCAGCTCATCCAGAGATGAGAGAGCCGCCAGTAAAGATAATCTATATCAAATTTTTAATCTGGATATTCTATATGTATTCGAGAACAATGTCTCTGACAGTGTGTTTAAGGAGCAGACTGTGAGCAAACAGTTTCTTAAGTGGGTATGTGGATGCCGGTAAAACTGACACCAGAGGGAAGTAATGTGCAATGTGCCATGCATTCCCAGTTCAACCAAGGAAACACTGGATCACCACAAAGCTTCAGCTACATCATATATGACTGACTTCAACTGTTCTATGTTCAACGGTGGGTACACCGTGTTCTCTGCAGTGGGGAACAATCAGCCCACTGGTGACAACCCGCAATACTCCTTGGCAGGAAATGTCCTGAACATATTCCCAAGCAAACCGTGCAGGACATGGCAAGATCACGAGGAATGCAAAGGCGTCAGGCAATACCTTAGTTCACAAACGACGACTTGATGCTTCGTTCAAATATGGACGAGTGTTAAGGGTAACAATCTGAAGTGACCCCGCTGAGAAAAAGAAAAGAAACCTCTTCAACTAGGTGGATGTCACTGTGCTATAATTTACTCAATAATAATCCAATAATCTCCACCACAATAACATTCAACTCCATCATTATCAAATAATCTGCTACGACAACAACAGCGTCTATCAACGAACATACCTTATGACGGTCGTGCGTAGAGAACAAGTCCCGGGGCGCCCTATCGATGTCTTGGCCTATTCATGACTCATGTCCTGATCCTTCCCAAGTTACAATTTGCAGTCAGTAAGTACACACGACATGCTATTATGCAGGTTTTATAGAGTCTGTGAACAGCTGAACCCCTGAATTATTCATAAGGGGTCATTTGCACGTGATCAGCCGCTTGTTAAAGGAAGCAAGATTACAGGAGGAATTTGCATGATCAAGATAACACTTCCAGTGACAACAGTATCCAGAGATCATTTTTTTTTTTTTTTCTTCTTCTCTTATCGTGAAGATGCACCTGGGAAACGTCATGACCCTAGGATGTGTTATGACTCGACATCATACACCTGGAACTGTTGTCTTAATATCCTGGAGCACATGAGGCAGCAGTAGTAACTCGGTAAAAATATGCCACTGGGGTATTCACAACAACTGAACATCATTACAGAAAGAAAAAACAAAAATGATCATAACGTAAACCATAAATAATCACAACGTAAACCATGTTCCTTGTACAGTGCCTGATCAATGACGTCTCCCTTTCAATTTTCTTGGGAGCGCACACACACACACCAAGATGCACTCACTGCACACATGAGTGTACGGATACAAAAAGCACATCAAAAACAGTTACATATATATATTTTCTTTATGTTAGCTGAGACGGCACGGGCAGCCGAAGCCCTAATCAAGGCCACACACATACACACACACACACACACACACACACACACACACACCCTAGCCTGAGCCAGGTACCCATTTTATCGACCAACCCTTAAGGGTGGACGAACAGATGGACTGACTGTGGACCGACAGCCGACCCTGGGCGGCCCGTGAATGCGTCACGGTCAGGAATGCTAACCGCTACACCACTAGAGTGGAGGAGATATGAGGAAGATGAGACCTACATTTTCGCCAAGTGCTAAATAGAGCCGTTATATGGTGACGGTAAAAAAAAAAAAAAATCAAAACGTATCTTAAATAGATGACAAACATCTAATCAAATGAGCTATTTTGCTGATGATCACAGCCTAGCTTTGCCAATTCTTTAAGTGATAAGGGAACCTCTTAAAAACCTACGACATTAGACCAGTGACTTCGCACAAATCCTTTCAATAATTCATTACTGTAAAAGACAAGAAGCCATGGGAGAGTATGATATTCAAGGCCACGTTAAGTCCAACTTCCTAGATTCAACTGACATACGTTCTCAATTTCTAGTCGACTCTGTAAATCTGTTTCCCTTCCCATATCCTTCAATACTGGTAAAATTATCAAAAATTTCAAGGTGTCTTGTATCATATAATATATATACAAACCTCACCTTCAGAGTCCGTTCGTTCCAAGGGTCTCTGCTGTTGGCCCGGTGGCAGATGAATTTTAATGTCGATAAGTGCAAAGTCTCATATACCGGTAGCAAGAGCGAAACGAGGCAAGGTTATGGTACGAATTTTGTTGAACTGCATGAGGTAAACTAGGGATAAAAAGACTTGGGCGTAATAATCTATGGTTACCTATAGCCAAGTAAGCAATCCACAGAAGTGAAAAAAAAAAAAGGGGGGGGGGGGCAAAATTTCTGGATCTTCTGGTTTGCACGGAGGTGTTATGGGTGTTACCCCTCTATATTTTCATGCTGGTAACGGGGGTCTACTTCTCTTAAAGGGATGCCTTCATGGGTGAAGCTTCAATTACAACTGTGTATGTAAAAGACCTAAAAGGGGACGGACATTAGCCACCGTTCCACGAACATATATCAGTGAATACAAAAAAAAAAAAGAAAATGCTCACACCGGAAGAGAATGGAAATCACAATGCACCATTACTCTCCATGATAAAAAATATATGAATCCGCGGGGGTCAAAAGATACTTCATGAACGACACTGGCGGTTAACCTTCGCTACGCACAGCTCGCGCTCTGAGCCTCCTCAACCAGCGCGCTCAGGAATCTGACCACGTCACTTCCTGCCACTGGGCAGCGCTTGGTCGCTCGTCTTCCTGCCTCCCCAATCAAAGAGTTGCGCAGAAAATCACAGTCCCGTGATAAATAGGGTAGTGTCAGATCCCAAATTCCTCAAAATAAGCTGCTATTACGCTCCTCAAAATGAGGGTCCAGTATATGATAATGGAAACACAGAAATCTATTATCAGAAATCGTTTTGAATCAGAACCACGATAGTTATAAATTCTTTAGTTTTTAAAAAGGAACCTAAAAATCCTTAAAAGTTGCTCAAGAAAATCCACATATTTCTTGAAGGTCTGAACCCACTTCCTTATTTTTTCCTTCACTTCTGACAAAGCTGTTTCCAAATTTCACATACTCAAAAAGGCATCAAAATCTTGACAAAAAAAAAAAAAAATCCTCACCCAAACGTGAAATTATAAAATCCTAAAAGGTTTTTACGTTCCTCAAATATCTAAAACCTTCTGAAGTTCCAAAGAAACTTCAATTACTTTTCTTTAAAACATCAAACTGTCCAATTTCTCACAAAAGTTCCTGAAAAAGTTTTAAATTTTCCTCTCTAACATTATTGAAAAACTACCAGATACGTTTTTTTTCCAAACCTTGAAGGTTGGCAAGAGGAAATTACTATACAGCGTTTTGAAGGTATATGAATTTAGAGAAATTTGTAAAAAAAAAAATACAATTCCAAATAAGTTGACCCAGGTTTAAACTGGAGATCTCATCAGGTGTTCCCAGAAGCCTTAATCCCTAGTATAAACTTCCTGGGCATCAATTTTCAGCATACAAAAACAGGTGTCCATTCCATTTCCATGATGATAGGAATCCTGACCTAAAGAGCCACTTGCGCTTTAGGTTAAGTCCTCTAATACATACTGTAAGAAAACCGTCAGGAAATTCCAGTCGGTTCTCAGTAAAAAAAAAAAAAAAATGTGATTCCCCTCCTCACACTGACGTACAGATGTCTTCGCCTTCTCACCCTGTCGTATAGATGAATCTAGTTTTGTTTTCAGTTTATCCATGCGAGACAAGTATACTTCTACAACTCAATACTTGGCGGCGATAACGCCTGGACGCATGCATGTTTTAAAGAGACTCTTACTGGAAACTTTGAAAGGCACGCCACAACCTTTCTCCTCGAGCAGCGCACTAGTGGTAAAACCCTCCACAGATAGCTAACAAAAATTCGGCGAGAGCGAATAGCTTTGAACATCCAATAAGCCAGGAATCCTACGTATGTCGATGGTAAAATGTTCGAGAATGTCACAAAAATTTCCACTCAAATGGCCGTGTGTTTATTTATGGTAATAATATAATCATCCTGAGCAAGATCAAGCACAAGGAAGGGATTTCACAAAACCTAAGACGCGCACAGAAAAGAGAAATATGTATAGATACGATTCTGAAGCAAAGATAGGTATAAAGACAACGTCTGTGTGTACGTATCTTTTTTAAGTTACACGGTACTCCTCTGCCAAATCACAAGCTTATCAGTCGCCTGACCACCTATGATTATCTTCCACAGGCTAGAACTTACCACAAACGTTCTTTACCATCACGACACTACCGACTTTATATGACGTTTAAATGAAACAATGTTTCAAGTGTCCCAGTAGGTCTTCTTTTAAGATTTTTCAGAAATGAATGTAGCTAAAAGTGACAATTCTACGCCTTTGCCTTATCGCTTAAACTACTGTTCCAGAAAATGTGTTGTATCATTGTGCACTGAACAAGAAAAATTATCTATGAGATAAATGCAGCAATACGTAATAACCTATAGCGACGCTGAGTCATATCCATACAACACTTCATTCATGACTAAAACTTTTCACGCAACCCCGAGCCTGTCAATGGTAACCGGAATTTAGCAGTAAAACTGTCAGAATACTAATCCTTAGCATTTGCGATGAATATTACCACTTCCACATCCTCGTATTAACTGAATGCATGAGAGCGAAGGCTAATACTACCCTAGAACTTCAACAAAGTAGTTATTACCAATACGTACACAAATTCTATAAAGTTATCGGTACGATTACACTAAAAACCATCATATAAAATCAAATTTCATACTACAAGGTAAATGCGTAACATCAAAATTCTTTAAAATTACATATCACGTGCTGACGATGGTAATATATATATATATATATATATATATATATATATTCGCCTTGTCGCTGCAAGCTACATCGGACTTGCACACTGGCCATAAGAAACGTCGCTACTTCTGACAAGCGACTCGTGAACAGATCACATACGAACAGGTAACAGTCTATAAAATACTGAAGGTTTTCATATGTGATAGGTCTAGAGCAGGAGGGTCTTAACCTGTGCCGCCGCCACAGACCCTAAGTGGTCTACGTGCAAGAAAAGGTTAAAAACCCCTGGTCTAGAGTCAAGACATGAGATACAAGTAGCCAGTACAGCGGCCCGTGAGTCATAAACCTCACCTACTCCGGTTTATATCAATCATTTACGTCAATCACGTTAGTCCTGTCAGTCAAGCACGATACTCATCCACGTCAATCATATCAGTAAGTTGTCATTTACTCACGTCAGTCATGTTATTTAAATCTGTCACGTCAATCAATCGTGTAATTTATGCTATAAGTCAGTCATATCAAGCCAGCAATGTCAAACTCTTTAACTGTACCTAAGTCTTTCTTCTTACTAATTCCAAAAACAAATATAAAACTAGACCTATGATTGAATAGCGACATAAACTATTTTCTCGATATTGAAATAGTTCTGTAGTCCGTTATACACGACCCTGAAGGTAGTGACAATTTGTGTAATTAACTGCAGAGCATAAAGTGATCACCCAATAAAATATGAATGGCCAACTGGAAACAGTCTCAAAAACCATCATTTCCGGCCAATGCAGACAAGCGACGCTAACAAAACGCACATATGGTGTCCATGTCTATTAGTATCAAAGGTCTTCACCACCCGTCATTCACCACTGATTGCAATCCTAACACCACCACCCACCACCACCACATAAAATCTTCCCATCACCACAACCGCTGCCTTTACCCCTCCCATCATCACCACTACCACCATCAGCATTCTTCCACTCACCACTCTCCACACTCCCTCTCATCACCAGCTACCGTATCCTTCCTATCATCAGTGACCCCTACCCACACCTCTGATGAAACCACCACCACCACCATCACGACCATCACCACCACCTGAATCCTTCCCAACACAACCATCATCATCAACATCGCCTTCACCCCTTTAATCGTCACCACAACAACCTTTAATCAGCACAATCGACACCGCGAGCAATCCTCGTCGACCACAACTTGCAACATTTTCCACCCTCACCACCAGCTCTATACCCCTCCTATCACCACCATCCACCACCACTGCTACTTCCAACCTTTCCTATCGCCACCATCATCATCTACCCTTCAATCATCAACGCCGCCACCATCAATACCATCATCATCTCCCTTTATCTACATCTTAACACACACCTGTAACCCTATCCCCGACCCCTTAACGCAAGTTTACCTCCGCGAAGTGTGGTCATTAGGGCACGAACTGGTCCACGGCCGGCCGGTGCCCGAGCACTGGGGAGCTCCTGAGGAAGACATCAGGTTTGCAGACCATGTTCAGATAATCAATTTTCTATAGGAGATAGTGAGAGGCCGCAACAATTTACAAGTTAACGCCATGTTTTGGCTGGGCTGACAAATGTGTATTGAAAGGATCGCCACGCATACCAAAGGCCCCTACCTCCCTCGATGGCTTCATTACTTGGGTGCTGACAGTAGTAGTGGTGGCGGCGGTGGTGCGGTTTTGGTGAGGGGGTACAGACACTTGGTGTCGGCAAGATGTGGTAGTCAATATAAAGGGGCGTGATGACTTAAGACTTGTGGTAGTGATGTTGCTTAGTGGTAGTGATGGTCTGACTCTGGTGAGGTCGCACATGCGATGGAAGTGGTAATGATGATGTGGTAGTGATGTAAGTAATGATGGTGGTAGTGGTTTAGGTGTACTTGTAGCACTGCTGTTAAAGTGACGCTGGTGGTGCCAGATGGTTAGGGTGTGGCGAGGACTGATGATGTGATGGCGGCTGTGGTTATAGTATCAATGATGAGGGTATGGCGGAAAGGGTAAATCAGGGTGATGAATGAATAGTGGTAGTCACACCAATGGGGGCTGGCTGATAGTGGTGAGGGTGTGGGAACAGTGAGGGGTATGGGAATGGTGTCACCACTGGTAGTGGTGATGCTACTGTACTACTGATGGTGGTGCATATATGGCGTTCGTCATGTAGTGCAAACTGTAGTAGTGAACAAGTAATGGGAACCATATACTGTGACAACAGTGATGGCACTGGTGGAAGAACGTTACATGTGGGTAGTGATAGTGGCAGAACGGTTTGCAGTAGTGGTGATGGCAAAAGGGGTATGGTGATGGTAGAACGGTGTGGTAGTGACAGGCTGCTAAGTGTCGTGAAGGTGGAAGCAAAACAGTAAACGTGATGGTGGCAATAGTGGTGTTACTGATGGGAACATTATGGCTATGGTTCATGAAAGCGCCTGCGCAACGGTGGTGGTGGTGGTGGCAAAAGAAAATCTATGAAACATGAATAAAAGATGAATAATTCGTTAAACATTTGCCACCCTACACATTAGCAACAACGGTGGTCACCTGATCAAACCAGGCTCTCATTAAAAGCCAAGCTAAAAGTCCAACCGGGTACAAAATCTTGCACAATTCAGCTTGGAGCTCCTACAATCCTGCACCTCCATGCCCAGTAAACTTTGGTATACTGTTCGATGGCTGTTGTAGGAGACCCATTCGACTAATGAAATTTTTTGACAGCAGTTCTAGTCTGGTCTGGTTTGGTATAGCGTCGCATCATCGGGGTAAAACAAATGTGATAAGTCTTGCCAGTGTTTGGCATATAGCAAAAGATACCCAATGAATGTTCAACAATACCCAGAGAACATATTACCTGTGTGCTGAGTACTGTAAGCTTTCCCATCCATACCACGAGTCATTTGTAAATATACCCTACATCTTATGACATTTGTATATATATCCTACATCTTTAAGACATTTGTAAATATATCCTACATCTTATGACTATCTTGAAAAAAAAATCCTGAATAACAATCTAAAATTGAATTAAAAATCACCACTACATATATTACTACAATCTGGAAACCAGAATAATGTGGGTAAAACGAATAATTCAACTTCGTACTCACCGTATTTGAAGTGAACTCATGAAGCAATTATTATGGTTCACGAACACGGGGATATGGTAACTGTGCTTCTCCCTACTCTGCAGTTCTTTCACAGTCGAATTAAAACTTTCGTATAGTTGTCTTTCCATACAGTCATCCAGTTCTGTAGCTCACCAACGACAGTGATACATACTATACATCACGAAAGACTGTAGAACCGTCATCTCAAAATATATGAAGAGAAGCAATATTCGGCCGCCATGGCAACAATTCTTCAGTGTTGATACACTTTGCTCTCAAGTTATTCTGCTAACAAAAAATGTACATGCGTAATTTCTTTCCCAAAATCAGCACTGTCTCTCTACACAACTAGTTTATCACCTTTTTTGAATGCCTGGACACTAGGAGTAACAATATCCATGGATTTATTTAAGGTGGGCTTGACGCGAGATTCCCTCAACACCATAAAAAGACTACTAGTGTTACCAAATAAAAAAAAAAAATATTCCTGGCGGTATGCCACACAATACCCACTTTTCCCCTAAAGTTTTAGCTTTTGCAGCTCTTCCGGCAATGTCGTAAAGAAATTATTTTCAATATAACTATTTACATATCAGTTTAATCTCGTAATCATCGGATGGAAATTACAAAGACTACCACTTAACATTTGTGTGCGTGTCGTGCCGTACTTTGACTTGGCAACGTCTCAGAAAAAATGGCTTCACTTGGGCGACGTCGCCCCCTTACCAGCAGCGGATTACACACCCGAAACCATTTTGAATTACACTAATCTAAGGCTGTATGTACTTTAGAATATGCATCACTTTGCTAGGACACTTACGAATGATTCCTCACCATACTTTCCCTTTTGACTGAAAATTCTAGCGTCCTAAAATTACATAAATAGTTTCCATATGTGTGTGAGAATAATTTGTATCTTAAAGACTGTCCAGGGTATCCGAAAAACACATTGTAAAAGTCCTCGCAGTCAAAGTGATATAGAACAGGTGAAGGTGAAGTAACGTCATATAAAAGGCTGAGAGTATGTGAGGTCTTATAGCTTTTCATCTCTATTATCAAGTCTCTTTATTCTTAAACTTTTTTCCTCGATCATAAACAGTTATGTATATGCCCGTTTATATCATCAGTTTCCTAACGAATTAATCGGATTATATTTATGATCGTATTATCTCTCCTTCGTTTTCCAAGCCTTTAATTAATATATCACCCTTGCGCCTTCAACCTCAGCTTAATCCTTGATACTGAAATACGTTACAGTGAATATGTAGATATAGTTCAGAATTTACACTAAAACACTAAAATCACTGGGAACAAATTATATAAAAACACGAGATCAGCTTACCATTTGAGTGCGAGTAACTAACTCCCAGGGCATTGTACGGTCGGGTAAATGCATCTGGCGAGGGAAGTCCTAGGTCGACGTTCCCGTATCCGCCATGTCGCTTGGGCGTCCATGATGCGTAGACATACATACCTTACAAGACTTGAAAGTCGTTTTATGGTGTTAATACTTGTGATCATTTGGATTCTCCTCTTTTTATTTTTCATCCTGAAGAATTAAAACATGGTAAGTCCTGTGTAATAAGACGGGTGAAGATCAGTGATTTTAAATGTACTTAAGTTGCATGCTCCTTTAGGTGCTGAAATTTACTGGAAACTTCTCGAAGCATTTTCAAAATATTATGGCCTAAAATTGTCTTGATTAAGACATACAAACTGTCAAACCAAAATAGTACAAAAACCACATTATGATTATTCTCAGAATTTGTAGAAATACCTTCTGAAAAGCAAAATAGGTAAAATTTCTTGTCAAGCAAGCAATAATTTTTGGGTCAACAATAGTTTTTAATTTCGAAATTCAAGTTTTTGTTCGAAACCCGAGATTGAAAATAAAACGACTTTCACTGACACACTTTCAGGGTGATACACACGATAACGAGTTGATATCCTTACAAGCTAGCAGCACGTCCGAGATTGCGAAGAACGTCTGTTCTTCACAAAGTGGGGAGATCGGACCAGTTCTCCACTTACGATGAGGAAAAACAGCCTATTCTCCACTTCAGCGAGGGAGACGCGCCCTCTCCTCGACTTAAGCTAGGGAAATCCTACTATAACAATCTTTTACTTTAGTGATTCTAGAGAAAACAAGTTTTGCAAATTAAGTACAAGTTCAAATGATAATGGAAAAATCCCTGTGGACAGAATGACTTCCTGAAGTATGTTGGTTGGGACGTTGATGGCCTCGCCTTTTTACTTAATTCAAGGGTCAAAGGGCCTTCAGGATTGTCATAGCCAGGGTTCACGCCATCGCTGTGTGGAGTCAGATGGGTGTGTGTATGTCCGTCTGGTGGAGTTCGGACGACGGTTGCTGAATGCTTGTCAAGTCATTTCAGTCTGTAATTGTTTTGCCGGTGTTACTTGTGTGTAAAGTTTTTGGTCTGGTGAATGAATATCATGTACGTGTCGTATGTTATGTCTGTACATAGCTTCCAGCACCATTTCCAAGTAGGAGGAAGAATCCCTTAGGGTCTTCGACAAACAATTCATCCCCTCCATCCTAAATTATGCCTCACCTGCCGGGTCATCCACCCTGTCAGAAGAAATCTTAACACCACCAGCGTTGCATGGATGCGAGTTTTGGGCACTGAATGCAGAGCAACAGCAGAGAGTGGACATGCTGGAAATGAAATGTCTTAGGACGATACGTGGTACCAGCAAGGCTAGTTGATCGTTCTTCTGCCTTATCCATGAGGCTGGACTTGATCTGTTGTAGCCATATCCTATACGGCAACACTCCAAGGGAGATACAAAGCGAGTTGGGAAGATTCTCCCTGACTGACAGGTATTCATTATCAGAAGGGGGATGTATCGAACACCACAGCCTACCGCTAGGTAGGTAGGTAGGTAGGCAGAGAGAGAGAGAGAGAGAGAGAGAGAGAGAGAGAGAGAGAGAGAGAGAGAGAGAGAGAGAGAGAGAGAGAG
>JAUUDZ010193471.1:0-17929 GCA_032361705.1 Panulirus versicolor | reverse complement strand
ACTTGTTATCACCTCCCCATTAGCCCCCTTCACTGAAGTTCCCATTTGTTCCCTTGTCTTACGCACTTTATTTACCTTCCTCCAAAACATCTTTTTATATGTGTATGTATATGTATGTATATGTTGAAATGTATTGGTATGTATGTGTGCATGTGTGGGCGTTTATGTATATACATGTGTATGCGGGGGTGTTGGGCCATTCTTTCATCTGTTTCCTTGTGCTATCTAGCTAACCGGAAAGATGAAGAATGGCCCACCCACTCATAAACACACATATATACATAAATGCCCATACACACATGTATACATATCAACATACACATACATATACAAAGACATATACATATATACACATGTACATATCCATGCTTGCCTTCATCCATTCCTGTCGCCACCCCGCCACACAGGGAAATAGCATCGCTACCTCCCGCTTCAGCAAAGTAGAGCCAGGAAAACAGACAAAAAAGGCCACATTCATTCACACTCAGTCTCTAGCTGTCATATGTGTACATTAAAAAGCCTGTGACATCACACAGCCCTGTCTAACACCTACATGTATTCCAAAACTTTTGCTCAGCTCTCCATACACTCTTATACACAAATTTGCTCCTGTATAGAAGACTTTTGCACTACCCAATAGTCTTCCCCCTGTACCATATATCCTTAACACATCCCACAAAGCATTCCATTCAACTCTGTCATACACTTTCTCCAGATCCATTAAAGATGCATAAAACTACTTACCTTTCATTAAATACTTTTCCACAGACATCTTCCCTACAAAAATCTAATCCACACATCCCCTACCTTTCCTAAAACCCTCTTGCTCTTCACTTATTCTGCATTCAGTCACTTCCATCACTTTGTCAATTAATATTCTTGCATACACTTTTCCTGGTATACTCAACAGACTTATTCCCCTATAATTGCTCCATACATCCTCTGCATCTTTTCACTTGAATAAAGGAACAATAACAGCTTTCACCCAATCCTCAGGTACAACCTTGTTTCCATGCTGAATTACATATAAGATGCATCCACTATCACACTTTCTCCTCCATACTTCAGCATTTCAGCCATAATCCCAATCACTCCAGATGCCTTTCCTACATTCAGCCTCATTATTGTCCTTCTTACCTTCCTTTTTGCTATAGGCTCCTGCACTTGTATCATTTTCCTTCCCTCTTCCATACCCATGCATGTAACAACTGCTGCCTCCCCTTCTCTTACATTTACCAGTTCTTAAAATACTCTTTCCATCTTCCTTTCACTTCCTCCTTTTGATTACGCAATTCCCCTTCGTTAATTCTCACATTAACATTTCCACTCTTACATCCACCTCTTTCCTTTTTCACCTCCTTCCCGTATAGTTTCTTATTCTCCTAAAACCTTTCACTCAACTTGCTTCCAAAATCTTCTTCTACTCTTTATTTACTTTCCTCTTTCAGCTTCTTAACATTCCACTTACAGATTTTGTAATCTTGCCCCCTCCTCTGCTGAACTTCCACTGGTTCCACTATACATTCCTACTGAGCAATCTACCAAATGCCTTTTTCTTCTCTTTCACAGCATTTCTAATCTCTTCTGTCCACCATGCATTGCTATTTCTATTCCTGTATCAAACGACTGATTCTACAACTTTTACTAGTATTTCTCTAAATATTCTACAAACCTAGTTCACACAGGACTGCATTCCTACATTCACTGCACTTCCATCGAAGCATTCAGTTACCTTCCTTTCATACTCCCCCCTGCATTTTTCCCTGTTCACCTTCTTGCTTCCAACACTTTCACCCTCCAATCATCCTTATACCATACCTCCACTTCTTCCAGATCCACATCCTCAGAACCACAAAACGGTCAATCAAAGCCTTTTGCTCTTCTCTTCCATCACTCCTCATCCATGATATCTGTGGATCATCTTGTGCTGAAAAATGTGTTTGTAAGGAACAAACCCCTCTCAGCAAAATCATTTAAAAGAGAGCTTCCATTCTCATTCACTTCAGGCACCATCCATTTACCAACTATCACACCAATTCCATCATATCCTACTTTTGCATTCATGTCACTCAATACGACCACGTTTCTATCATTCCCATAACCGTTTATATAATCATTCAAAGTCCCTCGTATAGTTTTTATATTCGCAGATGCATATACACAGATCCATGCCTATTTCACAATCCCAAACTTCCTTTCACCCAAACTATTCTAGGCAAAGCCTCACTACTCTACACCACTACCACTAAATCTACTGTGTTCAATGATATTCATTCCTTCAAAATCCATTGCTTATAACTGGAATGTCCCTTTAGAACTTTACTCCCTGATCATTACACACGCATTATAAAACAAAATGAAACAATCGTTTCGAAGTACTGCTGAAATGAAAATTGACATTTTGAGATGACAAAATGTCATTGCAAAATAAGAAAGAAACCCCGAGTTTGATTTAAGATCACGTTACGCAGTTGTGGTCTAAAGTACGTTACGTAATCTTTAGTTTTTACTCACAATCTCCCTATGCTTCAAGTTCCTCCTTACTTTGCGGAACTAAACCTTGTAAAAATCACACATTTTTCACCTGCGTCTTTTGCAGTGACTTTACTGAGTACACATACATTCATATAATATTCGTCCATTTTCCTATAAGTTAAATGTGATAATAACTAAACTGGTAAGAATTAAATCCCAACATAGCACACATATTTACAAAGCTTTTCAACAAGTCCACCTTTAGAGCAGTCGACACATCCAAATCCCAATACCTTCAACATTCAGGATGGAGGGAGGCGGGGGCTTGTCAATTTCCTCTCATACGCACCCACTCGTCGCCAAGATTGTTTACACGTGCAGCAGAGGATTCCATACCGTTCTTGGCGAATCCGGATTTAAAAACCATCGTCCAATCCAGATTTCCTAATCACCTCAAAAAAAAAAAAAAAATGAATCCAAATAGAAAATGATCGTCTGTAAATGTTCGAAAAGTCATGACTATAATTCAGGACACGAGTACTACTATTATTCCTCGTGTGAAGGAAGATATACGAGGGTATACGTGTTTTGAGGGGAGGTATACGTGTTTTTGAAAGCCATTAACTTAAAGGAAACGACATTGATAACGAGAGAAACTTACATAAAGGGCTAAACACGTGAGAAATTTATTACATCTCTCCATCAAACTGCAATGAATTATTAATCGAAGAGCTCCTTAAGAAAAGCAATGCTCTCCCAAATATTGGGTGTGGCTCATGTATGATGTATTTTACACAAACTGAAATACAGACACTTGAAAGAGCAGAGAGTGCTGTAAATAGATTGATTTTGGGAGCGTTAAAATGGGCGAGGATGTGATAATGAGAAGGGAAACGGGAACCTCGACAATGGAGGCCTTGCAATATTTCATAAGGGAATATGAAATTTATCACCTTGAAAGAATACCACTAGAAATGAAAAGAAATAGAAATTACCTTTGGGAGATAGTAACAGAGTATAGCTACATAAAGAATAAGATAGGAAAATATGATAATGAAGGTAGAGGAATGAAGTAGTGGGAAATAAAAATCAGCATAGGTTTGAGAACCTGTAGAGAATGGAAAAAAAATTATAAAGATATATGAGGGAAAGGGAGACTATAGGACAATAAAACATCATTGTTAATGATCTGTTGTAGAATAGATACCTGCCATTAATGGATCAAAATAGATTCAATGGAGACAACGTGTTTGTGGCGGAAATGGTTGAAAAATCTACGACATTTCAGTCTGTGGTGCCTAGAATTAGCAGGATTGTTGCAGATCTTATTATAATTCACACTCGCTAAAACATCATGAATATCATCTGCTGCTACATAGCTCACCAACCGGTGTAAAAACCATAAGTTTCATCCAGTCTGGTTGACAGTTCAAGGTCATAGATGAACACTAGCATGGATGACAGATTTTTGTTCCTAGTTTTTAAATCAGGTGGATGAAGTTGACAGGAAATATTTCTACCCGTAATGTGTCACCAGAGATGCAAATACATTACGCAAGAAGCTGGTAGAAAGGATGTGCAAAATAGATAATGGTTGAGTGTAAGGGTTGTAGATGGTTGCAATGGACTAAGCAAGGAATCAGTGAACACTTTCAAGATATTTTACTTGATGCTATAGAGTTGTAAAGATGGGAACCCACGAGTGTTACACTCACTCCCCATTCTGAGCAAATAGTCAAGTATACATGCACCCACATATCAACCTATCATGAACCATCATACAGAGGTGGGTATGTTCTGAATATCTTTTAATTTCGTCAACCAGGTGGCTAGGTGGGGAAGAGGAAGGATTTGGACAAGGTAGGATCGTATGTCTGCCTGCGGGGTAGGTACAAGGACCCAAGTGGTGACATTTGCCATCTTACCTGCTGTTTATTAATTCCTTGCGGGAGGTGTATTGCACAATGCTTCTGAAGTTTTCAATGTAGCGAGACGACATATTGGACGAGGTCTTATACTTCTTGGCCAAGCAGAAAATACTGTAGTTGGTGGTTTGCCAAGACGAAAACTGTTGATGTTAATGCAAGGACTTGAACGAGTCCACCCTTGATTTCTCCGCTGAACTGGGAATGTACATGTACCCTCATTGTTATGTGCTGTGTGTTGTCTTTCACTGGCCTGTGACTCAGGCACCCCGGACCGTTCAACCCACAGCCTATAGTAACACGGAGCGGGTGTCTGAACTAGCGTCATCAGTGTCAGGTTGCCGAAATCAATCTGAACATTTGGAGACGAGTATATATTCAAGGAACCAAAACCAGATGGAAGTGTAAGATTCGTACTGTATGATTCACATGTGGGACTAAGCCTAGTCGAAGCCCGACTGTGCTGCAAAAAGGTAGCAGATAGTCGGTAGCAGATATTGCCAGCCTACTCCTGCAGCAGGAACTTACCCCAACACCTGCAGAGGAACAGCAGTCCTTGCCTCACCTGAAGGAACAGGTGAGAAAATAATGAAAATTTCTACTCGCACTATCACCATTAGCACCAGCACCATCACCAGCATCACCATCACACCTCACAGTACCAAGAACATCACTATCGCAAATGTGCCAGGTTTAGTTCACCCATCCCTCCCACCATCACACAATCCATTCCTTACATTCCTCACTTTCAAATAATGAGGGAAATGTGCTGTAATGTTGAGATTTTTTAGCTATTACTTCAGTGTTATATACTGTACCTCCTACGGGCCTTCCCTCCCCCACCTCTGGACTGTTCTTGGCGTCCCACCATCACACAATCCATACCTTCCTCACTTTCAAATAATGAAGGAAATGTGCTGTAATGTTGAGATGTTTTAGCTTTTATTTCAGTGTTATATGCTGTACCTCCTACGGGCCTTCCCTCCCCCACCTCTGGACTGTTCTTGGCGTCGCTTCTGTAACTCCCCCCCCTCCCCCCAACCCCGAACAACAGCCAAGTGGCCGCGCTCCTGGTCGGAAGCTATAAAACCACGGGCAGAGCTGCCATTTAGGCAGTCAGCAGGCAGCTCTAGTGAAAGTAACGGTTTCGTGTTGTATTCATCCAATCACCAAACATGACAATTATCAATCCCCACTAAATCTTTTATATTAAGTCATTGAGATTCAAACTACTAAATGTAATGTTCAACATGGGTCCTCTTCTATTATACCTGTGCATGACACTGTCTTGAATATACATTTACGAGCGTCTTGTCAACATAATACTGATATCGGAAACGAGAAACTAAGAAAAAGAAATGCTGGTGGTCAGGACTCTCGTCACTATGACAGGTTGGTAGAGAATTACATTCCTCCATATAGTTGAAAGATTATAGTATGTGAAATACGATCGTCTGACGATGGCAGGTGTCATTTCTGTAAACACTAGATATATCAGGGCTCACTGACAGTGCCAGGTGTCATATCTGCAACATTAAACGTATCAGGGCTCACAGACAGTGCCAGGTGTCATATCTGCGACATTAAATGTGTCAGGGCTCACTGTTGATGTCACCTGTATATATATACTCGGTACTAGGGGAGCCCAGGTCTCCTGACAAGCACCCATGTCAGCTCAACAGTACCAGGGGGGTTCTACAGACGGCACGAGGCAAGCCACCGTCCCCGGACAGAGTCAGGCGCCCGTTTTAAGACTCGAGAGGTAGGAGGATCCTGACAGACCTCCCTAGTTACACGGTTCATATTAAGTTCTCTGAAGCCTTTCCGGTAATCTCGGGGTGGGGGGGGGGGGCATGTATCGTGTGTAGTACTTGTCCCTCTCTTTAGTGTGAGACGTGGCTGTGAGCCAAGTGTGACGATCACAACATTTCTTTTTTCCCAATTTTCTAGTTGTGGTGGTGTGGGTGTCGGCCGAGGAGCCATCGTCACTCTCCCAGCTGCAGCAGCAGCCAGGGCCACTGACATTACTACAGCCAGATGGCAGGCCCACGGCCCAACCCAGGCTGTTAACAACACAGCTACAGTTTCAACCTGGTTGGGTGCCTCTGGCGGCAGCGGCGGCACAAGATGCTATTACCGAACAACACACAACACCCCAGCCAGTGCAGTACCAGAAACGGGGCAACGATGACCAGCAGCAGCCATCAGTACAAGAAAAACGAGAGCCAGAGCTCCCAGCACTTCAGTCTGGGGATCCACAAGAGCCACCGCTGGCTCTGCACCGTAGCCAGTCGTCGCGGCCGTCCCAGGCAAAGCCACCGCAACGGCAGCAGCAGCAGCGACACACCAGCTTGCTGTCGCAACACCTGCAGACAAGAGCACAGCAACAGCACCAGAAACAAGCGAACGCTAACAACAGTGGACGGCTCTCTAACCTTGGTAAGGTAAGGATGTATCTTCATTGACTGTCAGTACTATAGTTCCTACGGCAGTTGTACTGATCTCAGGCTTGGCCACGTCTGAGGAGGTCAGCGACAAGCGCGGGGACTCTTGAGTGTTGACGGTGCCTCAGGGATCACCAGCAGAACTTATCAAAGATCCTAGGTTGGATTAAGTTCAATTAAGCTAACGTTGATTTAAGTTAAAGCAAAGAATTGGGTAACTGTGGGGACTAGTTATGCATGGAAGTGGTCGTGGATTAGCTTTGTCGAACTACGGAACCTCTACTGAGAAACTCGCATTCTATTTTTTTTTTTTTTTCCAGGGACGTGTGTTGACGTCGACCCGGCTTTCCAGGCAGAGGCAGATTTCCAGTCGTATTGACTCGCCGCGCACCGTCCGTCCTATTACCTTTCACGTGGGCGGCCACGTACGAGGCCGCTACCGCCGGCCGCCCTCCCGCAACAGAGAGGGTCGCCGAGGCCACAGCCAGCAGCAGGTAACCGAAAGGTCACGACCCCGTCCTCGGTACGTCCGACCACGATTTTCAGGTCAGCGTCTTGAGTCAGCCTCGCGTAGAGTCACTACTTCCGTCCCTGCTGGACCCAGGGGCCACTCTGGAGTCAACACGACAACTTCAGGCCCTGCTACATCCAAAGGCCACTCTGAAGTCACGACTTCAGCCCCTGTTAGACTCGAGGGCCACTCTGAAGTCACGACTTCAGCCCCTGTTGGACCCAAGGGCCACTCTGAAGTCACTACTCCAGTCCCTGTTGGACCCAAGGGCCACTCTGAAGTCACTACTTCAGTCCCTGTTAGACCCAAGGGCCACCCTACTGATTCAGATCAGTGGATCCCCAAGCCTGGGCCGGGGCCCACTACACCAGAGGCGTTGTCTGGCACCAGTCACCCACCCCTAGCTCCCAGCACCACTCCTTCTCTTCACCGTATCAGGCAACTGTTTACACGGGCGAAAGAAAGAGTCAGAGGAGCGGGTGCCGCAAAGAACGTGACCGGTGCCTCCTCCAACAGTGAGGACCCAGCCACAACAGAGGCCCATCGTCGGTACTCTTCCTCCTACTCTCGGGTGGATCATAGTGGAGATACTGAGGGCCCAAGATATACCCGGCCACTGGCACGGCTTCCACCCACGTCGATTACCACGCGCACACCTCTGAAAGATACAACTTCGGCCACATCACCAACTGCCCCAACACCAACTACCACCACATCCATACTACCATTATTGAGGACTACACCCACATCTCCAACACCAACGTTCACGCCTACGTCTCGACATGAGACACTGCAACCTCCACTTCCAGTGCCTACAGCCTCGCCCCCATCATATCCAAGAACCAAGTCCACAACTTTAGCCCCTGGTACCACGTCCACATCCACGGTGTCAGTAACTTCATTCATCCCTCCAGCTCCAGCGACCACTGGTTTAAAGTCTACTGCACAGATAATTCCAGCATCCAGTACTCCCAAAGCTCACGTTCAAGTAAATGTGCCTTTAGCAACGTCGTCGACCATCAACACAGCAACAACTCCATCCACAAGACTTTTCTCATTTCCTGCAACTGCCAGACCGGCGGCTGTGGGCATCACTAAGGCAGAGCCCAAACCTCAAGTCTTCAAGAGTCACGTCGTGTTGTCCCCCACCACGACCCCTCCAGCCTCCCAGGACCCACGGCTCAGCCCTGCTGGGATCGCCTTCCTCAAAAAGTATAACTTACTGGATTACGTCGGTAAGAACAGTCCCCAACAGCAGCCATCCCTGGGAGCATTCCAAGCCCCTGCTACTGCCATCCCAGCTGCCACTGGCCTAAACGCCCACAACTCCGACTTCTCCAGCTTGCTCGGTCTGGGGGATCTGCCCAATCCTGGTAATGTCGGAAGCAATTTGGCAAATTTAGGCTTTGGCTCTAGTCAGGGAATAGGTAGCTTTGCTGGCGAGTCAAGTCAGCTCGGGCAGCCGGAACCTAGCAGACTGGGTGGGCTAAACTACCTTGGTCTCTTGTCTGGTGCGGGTCAAGCGAGTGGAGGGGGTCAGGCTACCTCGGGCAACAAGCAAGGGGTGGGTCTCGATTTCCTGTCGGGGTTCACCGGTCTTGGGCTGGGAGGCCTTGGGAATTTAGGCAGCTTAGGGAACCTTGGTAGTTTTTCCGTCCCGAGATTTAGTGTACGGGGAGGAGGTCACAGCGGCTCTGGGGATGGCCTGGATAGTTCCAGTGGAGCTAGTAGTGGTGGTCTGAGTGGACCTGGTAATGATCTGAGTCGATCTGGAATTGGGTTAGGTGGTTTGACTGGTTCTCAAGATGGCCAGGGTGCTTTAGGAAGTTTCAGCGGATTCGGAGGTGGGCTGAGAGGTCTGGATGATATTGGTTTAAGTAGTGGTTTTTTGAAGGGTTTAGGTGGTAGTGGTGGCGATGCGCATGACGCTGGGTTGGGTAGTCTCCTTGGCAGCGGACTGGCTGGTGGGCTTGGGGGATCAAGAGCGGGTCTTGGTACTTTTAAGACGTCTCTAGGGAGCCTGGGTGACGCTCAGCCAGGGAAGGTAGCGTCACAGGTGGCGTCCTTAGCTTCCCTTCCGCCCAGCATCTCCTTCCCTGGACCACTAGCTGCCGCCCTACCGCCCAAGATCCCGCCAGCCGCCCGGAATACGGGTGTGGCTCCGCCCGTACCACTCGCTCCAGAAGGCGACACAACCCGAAGGTAAACTTCACTAGGCTATAATTTATAAGCAAGAGACTATACCTGTGGGTATTTTATAAGACTGTATACTATAACGTTTCTAAAGAAATAAAAGCTAAATGAAATGTGTTTTTCCTCTCTGGATTGACGTGTAGGCGACGTCATAGTCACGGTGGTGGAGCGTTAGTGGAGTCGATTTCTGTGCCCTGGCTCAGACCGATGCGGTTATTAGGGTGGTGGTGGTGGAATGTTATCAGGAAGGGTCATGGGATCTGGGTCAACACGACTATACAAGAACATCAACTGCGTTAGACTTTTGTTTAAAGAGCAATTGGTATTGTGACACAAGATCTGATTCGAAGATGTCCGAGATGTTATTCAACTTTCCCTGAAAGAACTGATTCATTAGTTCCTCACAGTCTGAGACAGAAAGAAGAGACACCACAACATTACACATCATCATCAATTTTGTTCATATAGCTGCACGTTCATGCTGACGAGGCTGGCTGTAAAAGCATGGATTGTTGCTTAAGTGAAGATGCTTTACATGTCTCAACTCCTCAGTTACAGTATATAGGAAATGGAATATTCACTATTGTAACGATCTGCGCCGTTTCATTTCTTGTGACGTGACGATTGCTACTGGCCATGGGTACAGATATCCAAGCTTTAGTTTTATTGTTACAGCTTCTGTCAGTCTTGGGAAGAAATATCCAAGCCTTAATCTTCCCATTCTAGGTTCTCTGGATAGATCATTCGTCTAGCCACAGGTGACGCAGCTAATACAACATAATGGAGATCTATCAGACTATATAACGTCTGTACTCTGCCACGGAGGATGTGAAATGGTTCCGGGCATCAACACTTCTGAGTCAGGAGAGTACTGTAGAATTGCTGCTGCTGTCTACACCTTACTGACACGAAGGGTGCAAAGATGGTTCTGGGCATCAGTTCAAAACTCATAAGTCAGGAGGGTTGTACTTCCCTGGCGGCTGGTGCTCTGTTAACACACAGGCACTAGTGTTATCGAGTTTATCTTTTCATGTGGAAAGTTCCAGTAACGGACAGCCAACCAAAAGGCCTTTTAATAGCGGTAACCCCTCTCGTGTTTATCCCCCTTTACATAGAATAAAAAACAATCAACATACAAGGGTGAAAAAAAAAATACACAGGAATAGCAGCTTAGAAATGCACAAATAACGCCTGACACCTACCTTTGACTGGGGGTGTGGTGGGAGGCAGTAGTACATGGCTATGAAAGGGTAGTTTGGCTGTCTGAGTTCCAACCTACTGCCAGTTTCGATGGCAGTCCATCCAATAAAGTCCTCAGAAATTCAGCAAAGACCATGTCTTCTATCACAAATATTCGGTTCTTGTGTTATTTCAATCTGATCTACTATAATCATGTGTATATTGGATGGTATTCATGGAATTCCCTCAACATTTATAAACTAATTGAAATTATCACATCTGCAAGCTTAGCCTTTGTTCATTTTCTTTATTTTCCTATAATCCTTAGATATGGAACTTGGAATTTCGTCCAAAAATAACATAAAACGTTATATGAATACTAGACTCTGCTAACGACATTATATTTTCCACATAACGTATTTGGAAAGTAACAAAGGGTGTATCCAACGTAACTTCCAGCGACCCGTATTATTCACCATGCTATGATAATAATCAAAACGACAGTGGAGCGTTTATTGAATAAAGTATAATGTGGAACATATTGCTGTTGATACCACTTCTCTTCATTTATTGATGATTAGAATTTTAATTTCAAAACTGTAAACCATAACGTCCAAGTCCTCATACGTCTGGCAGTCACATAAAGAGCAAATCAGTCAAGTGGTCAGTTTGAACGAGATGATAATAAAGGCTCATGGAATTTAGGTTTTATATTATTACCATACTATTGTAGCTGATAGCATGACTTTCTATGATGATGTATTTTGTACTTAAAGACGTTTTAATAAGTATATATATAAGGATTTTTATGAAACAGCCTTGTTTCGGGGTAAGGCCAGCGGCATTCAAAAGGGAGGAACATTCTATTTGTTCATTTTTAAGTGACTATGACTTGTAGCCAGTTATTACGTTGTTTTCGTTCTACGTGTTACTTCCTTATAGCCTCCGTATTTCGTTTAGATACTGCCAATGATAACCATTACAGAGTTCGGGTAAGCAAAGCATTTTCTTTAGCTATGATAGTTATTTTCAAGCATATTTTTTGTGTTCTATATACTCTGAATCATGTATGATGAATGGCGCCTTCGTATGTTGAGTTAAAGGTACAGAAAGGTAGAGGACAGAGTGATATTCCCTTCCGTTTGCCGCTCTGCTTAACATGTAGCAAAATGGATTTCTGTCACGTGAAGTTGAGGGATAAAGCTGAAATTTTAATCAGTTTAGGGCAACGAAATAGTATTGTGGCCTAACATTATTATTATCATTATTATTATTATAATAATAATAATAATTATTATTATTATTATTATTATTATTATCATTATTATTATTAAAGGAGAAGGGATGGCCTTTTTCAAGACATCTCCCCATACATTAATACCTTTTTTTTTCCGGCGTGTTGCGGGAGGCACAGCGTAGTGGTTTTCAACCTTATGCTTATTCTCTGGCACCCCTTCTTAATTTTCCATTAGTATAGTTACCTCAAAAACACATACTAAAGGGTCCAGAAGTTAGTTGAGTTAAATACAACTGAATGTGTGAAGACCAATCATGAGGAGATGGACTATTTTCACGATACCACTTTGTCATTGCAACTTTAATGAAAAAGTGGAAATAAATCAACAATCTTAATTATATATGCTGGCAATACTAGTATATACCATTTGTATATTATTAGCTATAGCAATGCAGTCAACATATTAACTAACGAAAATAAGTCATGTACATTGAACAGAGAGTACTGTAAACAAACAAAAACCTGTAGAGCAGGTACTCTTATATTCTCCAGTCTACATGTATAGGACTATAGGTATTAGTCTATATCATTCTGTATATACCAGTACACAAGAATGGGCTGTTCATGTAGTAGGAAATTACTTTGCTGTAACGATAGATAATTATGATGCTAAGACTGTCAGGGCAGGGCCAAAGTGTTAATACTTCTGGGGCACCACCCCTGGGCAATGCTGGTAAACGAATTATTAGATTTAGGCTGCCAGTCTTCTGGAAATACACAGTTGAGATATTACAGAACTGGGAGGTCATAATTGTAATTAGTTCATGAAGAGCTTAAAGTCAAGGTAGGGCTGGTTATTTCTATGCTTCGGATAAGCACTTGAGTGTGGCACGTCTTCACAGAGTGACGTATATAGGAAGTTTTACAGAGTAGATTTTATGGTTTATAGATAGGGCGTTTAGTGATGATTATTTGAATATTAAGTGATGAAGTTAGACGTTGGTTATATAGTAACTGACATACACATAACGAAGAGAAAACTAAGCTATTTGCCTGCTTGGCTGTGCATTTGTTCATGGATTGTTTATGACACTCACGATGGTAGCTTTAGGACTGTTCTTGTATCTGTCTGTGGGATCACTGGTGGCCACCAGAGACAGTCAGACTCCCTGATACCCAGACCACTGGAAGGTAACAGCTTTATCCTTTCATTTACTTTTCCACGAGAAGTGAAGGCTGGTACGGCGTAGGGAAATTCAAATGGTAGACTACTGTAAGTTTGCTCTTGCAGTGAACAGGAGTGAAAGTGGTCGGGCTATTGTTCCATGGATTCATTCTATTGCCCTAAAACTAGCCAGACTCTTTACTGAGGCAGCAATAGCCCTCCTGCCACTTTACCTTTGTACCGAGGCAGAAAGTGGAAACTGGAGCGAACAATGTGGAGTGTGAGGCTGGCTCCCAGCCACACTCACCGATCCTCTATCAAAAGGATCTGCGGCGAAAAAAAAGAAAGTTTTCTTTCGATGTTGATAGTTTCCGCGTCCGTTCGCTGTTGCATGACGGTCGACATCCTGGTGGCCGGTGTCATGTACCTGGATGGGGTGGGTGTAAAGGCGGCCCCAGGGTTGAGTGTTGAAATGGGTGTAGGGGTGAATGTAGGAATGGTTGAAGGGGCGCGTGTAGGGATAAGTGTACGGAGGGTGGGTGTAAGGGTGAGTAACGACACTCGACCGACGATGGGTACCATATAGAGGGGCCAGACTGGTGAGTGATTGGGTCAGTGGTTGCTCAACTCGCTCGTGAGTCACTATACAGAATCCACCTGTCTTATTGTTCTCTCTTGGTGACGGTCTCGCTTAAGTTAGCCATTTCCTCAACCTCTCCTGATCTCTGCGCAATGATCTACATCTCCTCCTTTGTGGGTTTCATCAAGCGAAATTCCCGTGTTCTGGACAGACATAGGCATTTGTTGTTCTGACGTACTTCATGGCTTTAGTTTTACATTGTTACCACTTGCCTAATGTGTCACTCTCTTGTATACTGCAGACACCCGCTCCAGCCTCCGCTGTGTACCCCGTGGCTACGTCTTCGGCCAGGGCGGCGGAAGTTATCCCATCAACCCGGCAATGGAAACACGGGTTACGGGGGAAGATTTTCTGCCAACGACATCGCCAACAGAGTGGCGGTAGCAGCGCAGTCTTTGGCTGCGTCGCCTACGCCTACGCTGCCGAAGAAGCGGCTTTTCATATCCACAACAAACAATATGTCCGGCGGATGTCGTCAATGATGCCGCATATGCCCAATTTACCCAGGCCGCTCGGATAGGCTTGTCCATGCAGGGTGCGCGGGCAGGGGCCCTGGCCAAGGGGGCACAACTCTAACGACAGAAACGTGCGTCGCAGAAAATCAGCACTACGCGTGGTGGAGGCGCTGCAGGAGGCAGAGGCCGGCGCCCGCGGAACAGCCTGAGTCACTGCTGAAACCCTAGCCGCCGCGGTCGCTGATTACTCGTCTTAGACTAGAATGGCATGGCAGGCGCAGGCAGCAGCGGCCCACGCCCTCCCCGGGGAGCAGACCCTGGCCAATTAGGATCTGCACGGCACTCAGGGTGACTCGGCCTGGGACACTGCTGCCTCTACCAGGGCCAGAGTGAGGACCAACATTCACACTTACGGCTACCACTAACCTCAGCCTAGCTAGCACGTTGCTCCCACCACACCATGGTATGACTGACCTGTGTGGTGAGAGCTGAAGAGGGTGTGCTGAATTGGTTTGGATATATGGAGAGAATGGGCGAGTAAAGGTTGGCACAAAGGATATATGTGTCAGAAGTGGAGGGAGCATGGAAAAGGGGGAGGCCAAATTGGAGATGGAGGGAAGGAGTGGTGAATATTTTAGGTGCTTGGGATCTGAATATACAGGAGGATGAAAGGCGTGCACGGGATAGAGTGAATTGGAATGATGTGATACACTTGCTGCCAGTGGGCTGAACCATGGCATGTGAAGCGTCCGGGATAAACCATCGAAAGGTCTATGATGGCCTAGTTTTATATAGGGAGGGGGGGTGAGGGTTAGTTTCGGTGCATTGCCCATGACAGCTAGAGAATGGATGTGAGCCAGTGCAGTCTTCCTTCGTCTGCTCGATGACGCGGGGGAACGGCGAACAAGTATCAAAGAACAAAAGAAAGAATATGTATTTGATTCTTGCAGGACATTATGATTAATGGATCTGCTTGTGTTGATTTCACTTCGCCGTAAATCTACTGTCACACCACTGGTAATAAAGTGTTGTGATCTCCATCCTGTGGAGGAACGCGACCCGGCTTAAGAGTCAGGACAAGTGTGTATGATGACAGGGATTCAGCCTGAGGGGCGGAGAAGGTCACATGTCAGCGAAGCTTTAAGGAATGGATCGAGGTCACCATTGGCGTGTCGCAGGGTTCAGCCATAGGCCCACTGCTCTTCTTGGTCTATGTAAATAACTTGCCAGGAAAGTTGGCCCTCATACCTGAATATGTTTGCGAATGATGCCAAGGTCATAAAGGAAGTGAATGATGAGGATTGCATTAACTTACAAAGGGGACCAAGACAAAGTCCAAAGTCGATCTGGAAGATGGTTCATGAAATTCGACCCGAGGAAATGCTAAGGAATGTTGATGGTTTGTAGTGAAGAAAGAAAGGCCTGGTCTTGAATATCATCATCTGGCAGGGAATAAGTTTAAGGAATCTGTGTGGGGGAGGGACACAGACCTTGGTTTCATACCCAACCTGTCGCCAGAGATACCTACACCTTGAGTGTAGAGAAGATAAACTCTGCTGGTAAAAATTAGATCTGCGTTTACGTACAAAAGATAAGGAAGTGTTTAAAAAAAAAATTCACATCTTGTATAAGGTCAAAAACAGTCGTGACTGGCTGGTGAGATGTGTCACACCTGCACCAGTAGTGACTGGCTGGTGACATGTGTCCAACTTGCACCAATAGTGACTGGCTGGTGAGGTGTGTCACACTTGCACCAGCAACAGATTCTCACCTCTTAACTTACTTCTGTCTATGCTATCAGCAGTCTGATCTTAAAATCTTCCTCTTACTGTGTCCATACACTCCTTCCCTAAATCAACTACTTCCTTCACGAAGTTGTCGCCTACCGACAATCACCCTTTCAATTAGATATAAAGATTACAAAAAAAAAAAAAAAATGCACAGCTGTAGTTGTAGTAAGACTTTCCTGCACGTCCCATCACTAATGGATGAAGACAATCTAGCTTTAAACGAAGGTTCAGGTGGTTGGTTGCAGGATGGACAGACTCGGGGCCTGTCTAGCATGGGCCAACAGGCCTCTTGCAGTGTCCTCACTCCTTATGTTCTGATGTTCTCTATTCTCTATCCATGATTTCGATTGCCAACTTGAAATGAATGTGTAATTGTTACAAAGCTTAATAATATGCGGAAATAACCCCAAAACGATATATAAATCTTAAGATTCTTATTCGGAATTACCTAACATGACATATTGATATTTCAAAGTGCACAATAAACGTTATTGTTCCACAAAAATACCATATACCTTAATATGTGCATGGAAATCTGGTAATAGAAAACTTCAATGTTGTACATACATTATTTTGAATACCAACAACAGTAGATAAGTTCATGATCAAATAATGAAATAATTTAGTGAAAAAGAATAGACTGTGATGTCATCGTTCGAATTTAAGATTACAATATTCAAAATCGATTCAAGAATACATCAGTGCTACATTGCACTCATGTACTACCCATCTTGCATATGATGTGGTCAATGGTAATAGAAAATCGGTTCTATTTACAGTAATATGTATCTTGGTTTTCTTATGTCATACATATAAAAGCATGTCAGCGGAAACGTCTGGTCATATCTTTACTAAAGCAATAACGGAAAAAGACATTCAAAATAATGGTATCACAATTTGATTAGCCTTTATGATAGCCATACTTTATGTTATAATGTTTTTATATAAGAATGAACAGAAAACAAATAAATATAAAATCTTTTGAAAAATGCTATCCATATTAAATTACTCTATGTCTCCCACAATCCCTTGCGCCTTTGTGTACCATGTGCTTGAATTGTCGTTGATATAATGTGTCAAGTGATTAACTTGGAGAAACACTGATACGAATATTTATAGTGTCATCTTTGAATACATCCAGTAAAGAGGGATGTTTTAAACTATCTTTAGAAGCAGAACATGCTAAATACTTGTTTCGGTGATTGGTAGATGGAGGCAGTTACTGTCTGTTCATAACTTGAAAGATGGAAGGGGAAACACTGTTTCGGTGATTGGTAGATGGAGACAGTTACTGTCTGTTCATAACTTGAAAGATGGAAGGGGAAACAGCTGAACATATTGCACTGAAATGTGTAAGTATATTGTCACGTCAATTTAGTTCACTGAAGCTGCCTTCGCTTATCCTTACAGTAAGCTAGAAAGGTGAAATTATCGTTTCGGACAGCTACCTGCTTGGAAGTTGAAATTATATTTTTCCGATGGTTTTTGATGTGTTCACGATTCTAGCAATAATTTCTACCTCAAATCACTACCTTTTAAGATATCCTCCCCGAGGTTATGGATGAGTGAAATCATCTAAAGTAATGTTTTGAGGTAGAAACGAAGGGCATAATCATTAAACGACGTAAAAACCATTGAAAAACCAATGAAAACCAATACATTACCTAACCAGGGCTGGATGTCCGAAACAAATAGTACCCATAATATATATATATATATATATAATATATATATATAAGCTTACATTCCCTGGGAACCAATCACTTTTCTCTCTTCCTACTCGTACACATGCCTTACATCCTTGATAAAAAAAACTTTTCACTGCTTCTAACAACTTGCCTCCCACATCATATACTCTTAATACCTTCCACAGAGCATCTCTATCAACTCTATCATATGCCTTCTCCAGATCCAT
>JAUUDZ010193361.1:0-17929 GCA_032361705.1 Panulirus versicolor | reverse complement strand
CTCTCTCTCTCTCTCTCTCTCTCTCTCTCTCTCTCTCTCTCTCTCTCTCTCTCTCTCTCTCTCTCTCTCTCCTTAACTAACCCAACGAGGCAGATTAATTGATCATTCGGTACAGAAAATGGTTCCACTGACTCTCCACTGAACGCTGATTTTCTAAGCCAGCCAACTTAAACTTGCAATCAAAATTTTCCATTCGACTTCACTGCTTTGAAAAGGGACATTGTGGGGTCGGAGCGGCTGCCTCCACTGGTTGCGAAGGGGCTCTCCCAACACCTGGCCACCAAACACCTAATAACAACATAATGACAGTTCAGTTGATCTTGACCTACTTGATATTAGCACATGCTTCACGTAAGTAAGATCTACAATCTTCTTGACATGTTTTTATTCTTGACTTCATTTCATAAATTCACAGGTCCCATGTCACATTTCACATTTGTTTTTAATTTATCAAAAGACAAACCAAGGCAAAGATGTAACTTTGGAGAACAACCGTCTTCTGTGCCACTACTTGAGTCACTTTCACACGTCACTACCCTCCGTCTTTCACAGGCTATGTTTCATGCTGGACACTATCATCACCGGGGCAGAGGGTCGCCTCCACTACAGTAACCACACACCCACAATCGTCTCTAAACCACTACTTTCCATTTCCCCTTCGGGGCTGTACACAGCTTCAAGTAATGACTCAGTCCTTCCTCACATTTTGTGACACATCACCGCAACTGTCTGTCGCTTCAACACTTGACCGTCACACCTCTTCCTATGAAGGTTTTTCAAAGTATCACATTCACCAACATCGAGGTTCCTCCATCAGTTATCCGCTCTTGCACACGGCACAGCCCGAGTAACCATGCTATGGCCAAAATACCCACTGGTCCACCTATATGGGTATCATAATCGAGAGTTTTCAAACTGCACGGTGACGTCACTGAATACACATGCACAGGTTAGAAAACCCGCTCTGGAGGCACCTGTAACAACAGGTGTTTTATAAACAGAAGAGCGGACATGTGCACACTTGTAGCTAGTAGCGTGACGATGCCTGATGTTGGGGGTAGTGTTTGAGGCACGACTCTAGGTGCCAGAGTCATGAAGAAGGTGCACTGCGTGTGAGCAGAGTCCGAGGTAAGGGCATGTTAACAGCAACCGTGTTACTACGAAGAGAACCAAGTGTCTGACGAGGTTTTAGTAATGCCTCCATTCACACACATACACACACAAACGGAGAACAACAGCAAGCACATCTGTACAAGCAGCTTATTATCACCCGAGACAGGTGTATGGACAGGTGTGGAATCAAGGACAATGTACAGACACGCGTGACAGAAATAAGGACAAGCTCCCTTGAGGTAATGGGAGGGTTATGCAAAATGTTCAGTTAATAAGTGGGTTAATGGCAGGTGCGGAGGAGGCGTGCATGCGAGTACCTCACCTGCACTGAGGACCCGTCGGTGTAGCAGACGACGACCCGATAACCTGAAGAGGCCGTAGAACCTAGACCTGGACCTGTACATGGCGACGCTGCGACTGTCTGCCTCACCTGGGCTCATAACCCGCCTGGTGCCCACTGCTCACAATTACCTGGCATCATCACCCACCCTGCCGCCCCGGGCCACGCCCGCACCCACTACCACCTGCTACACATCGTATCCTCTGACCGGAAGTACGCACACGCAGGCTGTTAATTCTACAACAATGGTATCCGTCAGTAGCACAAGATTACGAAGACGAGCAACGCATGCTATGGACGTCTGACATGACGTTTCCAGTTACCACAAGCTAACCAAGAGGAAGTCACATGGTTCCAGAATTTGAGTACCAAGAGGCGAAAAAAAATCTCTACGAGAACATCAGAGCGGCCCAGCTCATTACCCCCGGAATCCCCCAGTGGAGGATCACACCTAGATAATGTCAGGGGAGGGCGGAGCACTTCGCCCTCCAACCCTTGATGGCCAAATACGATCATAACACAATGGCGGTGGAGGATGCAACAAAAAGAGAGGCACGACCAACTCGACACAACGACAGCTTAAAGCCCTACCTCTCCTCGCCATCCTTAAGACCTCAAGAATAAAATGGCCTCGATTACCAGGCCATTAACAAGGCTTTTAATGACCGTATATATGATGGTCCGTTGTAAACCCCAACACCCAGGGGCGCCTTCCGCCGTGCTACTCTGAGGCCCGGACGATCATCCCGTATCGCTGGGATCGGGAGCACCAGGGGCCGGACGAACATCCCATAACGCTGGGACTGGAAGTACCGGGGACCAAGAGCATCGACATCATGGCTGAAGTTCGTGTTCATAACCCACCAGCTGGTGTACGATCAACGCCAAGAGAAATGGCCAATGACATAAACTTCAAAATGAATTCTCGCGTCATACGTGGATGGTGGGGATTCTTGGCGTATACAAGAGGGTATCTTCGCTATTATACAGTTGTATTAAAGTATTATAGTACCGTCGATGGCCGAGTGGTTACACTCCTCACGGGTCGAATATATGACCCAGATTCGAATCCCGGGGCCCATGGAGGTGAATGGTTTGCATAGATTTCATGTGACATAACCTAAATTCATTACTAAACCTATCTTATATTTCTGTTATTCTACGGAACTTTCCCATTTTCTTTGATATTAATGGCTCTGTTGCTCCACCCGTCAACACGATAAACTGCGTTGGTATCACCAGGGTATCCACTCTATCCTGGAAACCCCACTTTACACAAGACCTATGTCGGCCTCTCAAGAAACTGTGGCCCTGTTCAGATGTCGAAGATAATAAGTCTTCTCTCCAGAACAGTTGCTCCGATTATAATAAAAAATGGTTCGACCTTGGCTGCAGTGTCGCTCTTAAGCGTGGGAAGAAGGTTCTATTTCTATACCCTTACCAGACATAACAGTCTAAAGTAATACGACATAACAACTCTCTCAATCTAACCTTGAGACCTGATCCAATTTCCCTTCGCCCCAATTCTTCCTTCTTCCATACATGATACTTCGCATTCTGCTCCCGTGATTTGGTTGCTTGGGTGACTCCGCCCTTCGCTAAGTTACTTATGCAAAACTCAGCAGGTAGGTCGCTGCACTAAGAGACCACCATTTGGTCGATGGCAACACAGAGCTGGGACGTCGATGCGTCTGTTTCCCTACCCCCGCTAAGCTATGAAACTTTTCTTGTCCTCTCTAATACATACCAACTACCTCTTTCCAAATGGCAGATTTCCTATCTTAAGAATCATGTTATTACTGACTTTTGTTCTTTTTTGCCTTTTCTATGTTTAGATTAAGGCCTGGCCTCGATGGAAACAATGTCCTTGAGCTTATGGCTTGCGAAAACAGAAAACTTAAGGTGGTCCCATGAGCTGTGTGTTCTACGCGAAAATACAGTTGAGCTGAGCTGCAGCGCTCAACGCCGTGTATGCTATACAACGTGTCTGGTCTGGCACACCGAGGAAGCTGCCCAGTTGTGTTGTTTAGTAGTATACAGAAATTCCCATGGTGTTCATATGTCGTTATTGTAGTGAACAAACGTGAGTCTACGATATTTATGTTGTTTTTTCCCCATGTTTCCCACAGCGGTTCTGCTCTTCGGTGGATTTCATTAACATTGTCTGCCCGTTCTGATGTTCCCGCTGGGGGCCACGCTCCGTGTTAGGCAATGAGCCTGCTGGTACCTCCCATGTGGTTATAAAGGTGTAGTACCTCAAGCTCTTAGTCTCTCCCAGTAATTCAGATGTTTTAGTGAATTAATGGAGGATGGTAAAGGGATATGGACGTTTTTAAACTCAACAATGTATGCAATGATGTTACTATACCGTACTTTACCAGTCAAGAGATAGCAAGTGGAAGGGTTATCACTACTCTTGCTACCGAGGTTACCGGGATAAATCAAATTGCTCGGACAAGTCTCTGTACACAGTGTATCATGACCGCTGGAGACTAGGCAGCTCCCTTTTTGGCCTCTCCAGACCCGGGGTCGTCGTCATGACTGGATTTCAGACACATTTCTGCCGCGTGTTCGATCGCTCTTGTTCCGACCATACATTCCTTACGTAACGATGATTCCTTTGTTCCTTCTGTTGCGCACGAGTTGATATTTCCCCCTATCGATCAAAATATCTTCTCTCGCATGTTAAAGACAGTTTCAGCTTTGGAGATATACATCAAATTTCTTATTTCTGCAGGATTACAAAATCCACAATGACTTCCTGCCAGCGGGACGGCAAAACTGAAACAAAGCAGGAGGGGGGGAAGCGTCGCTCAGGAGGCGCCCCTGCCCTGCGCACTCCTGCCTCCCCGCGGCCCTCTGCCCACCTGGACCCACTAGCCAGCCACAGACACACCAAAGACCGCACTGCATCCGGCGAGGAGCCCCGAGAATCCTGCTAAGCGACACAATTCTCAAATAATCGGTTTTAAGTCCTGTTATCAAACAGGAATCATGATGTTCACATTTTACTTTCTTCCGCTTTGACTCTTCTAGACCACCTTTCCCCATCCTGAGGGTTATCTTCCCTAACTACCAAGAGAAAACACTAATGGCGATGTGGTCTGGCGGGAGGAGGTTCGCAGGTCGTCTAAGGTTTAAGTCGGAGCCCAACACCACAGTAATTAAGGTGTCTCCAGGCGAGTTACGGCGCACGTAAGGCCAAATTAACTTGTTGCTTATAATCATACGATTCCCTGCCCATGCTGCTTTTTCTGGCCTTGTATATTTCGTCTGGGATTCAACCAATAATTAGACTAAAGGAGAAAATCATGATAACGGCTCAGGACCAAAAATTAAATATTGTTTATAATCCGGGAAGGACGCACAGCGACGGGTATACAAGGAACAGATGCACGCACACAAGGGAGCACGGCATAGCCTCATAAGGAATGCTGTCAATGCTTACTGAAGGTTAATATACTTAAGTTATACTCAGAAAGGCGTGATCGTCTACAGAACCACAGGGGTAGGGCTTGTCCTACACTACCACAGACAGTAGGTGGCAGGTAGTCACCGACGAGAGAGGCATTACCGCCTTGGCAAAGGGAAAGTTGGTAGTGACGGTGGCACAGTGAGCCAGAACTAAAGTGGATGTCAAGTTCATCTCCCTACCGCAAGGTGCTGTCTTTTTCTTTCTGCCTCGCATTCAAATGAGTTGTTGATTTTCATCCCGCAGACACACACTGTCCATCTTACACATAACACTAGACAGCAAGTAATTCACACGACTCTTTATTAACTTCTAGTTTTCCTGCAGTGACTGCTGGCGATAGCCTTTCATAAGAGCAAACTCTCGTCACAGATAAAGGAAGTTGAAGAGATGGGGCACCACTAATATAGACCTCTCTTCTCATGCTGCAAATTCATAATTACAAACACGTGATTATAAGACGGTAGTCAAGTCCTGGTGTCCGATGGGTTACTGGTATTACTAACAGACGTGCACAACAAACATGTCCAGTTGAGAGGTTAGTTAACAGTCTTCATTCTTCTGTAAGGTAATGGACGTCACATGTGAACTCTAGTGGGTGTGGAAGGTCCGTGAGTCACCTGCATGGTCTGGAGGGTCAGTTTGAGTCACCTGGAAGGTTTGAAGGGACACTGAGTCACCTCTAAAGTCTGGAGGGTCACATACTCTTGGGAGCTTGCTCCTCCTACTGATACTAAACGGACCAAATATATCCGCCTGCAAAACTACTCCTACACCCTGCAACATTTCGTGCTTCCATGTCGTAAAATCACTGAATTCAAATATAATTACATTCGAACATTTTAAGATATGTGTAGGTATTTCATCCATCACATTATTCCGTCTTCGATATCTGAGAAGTATCCCAACTTTCAATATCGTAAATATTCATTTATAAAATATCTTGATATAAAATCCAATCATTGTTACTAACATTCGTAGAGAGTTCATTGACAATACAATTTGCTGCATGATTCATTCAACTCTGCACAGTTTTGTTCACATATTATTCTCACACGTAACTTGTACCGTAATTCAATCATTGAGGCCAACCAGTCCCTGGACCTCTTGTGCGCTCTGCACCATGTTTTCCGCCAACGCCCACAGGATGGGCAGGAGAACACAGTAACTTCGTTGCTCTTCTAACGAAACTCAAGATCACAGTACACAGCAGTGCAGAATCTCATCAGGTCCTTTCTAAAGTCCTCGACAATACAACTCGCAGGTTTCTAATGACCGCAGGAAATGTATCAATTTGTGACAGGACGCTTAGTATGTTTTCTCTTAATGTACTTATGATTTATTTTCCCGTCTCCGCTTTTTTTTTTAGTACTGCCTCAGTGCTTCCTGTCGTTCCAAGTAATTAAGGTTCTTGTCAGTGTCTGTGCGAACTGTGAAAAGATCTTTGAACACTTTCTAACTCTGCAATTTCGTCCATCATGAAAAGTCATGTTGGCATATAGCAGTCACTTCGTTCTGGAGGGTAACATTACTCCCGGGGTCTTCCACATTGCTCTCCTGATGGTGCTGGTTTGTGCACAATCTTCTGTACTATTTCTAGTGTCTTCTCTTCCTCCCTAACGATGAAGCTGACACTTTCCACTGATGTAAAACATCTTGTGAACCTTCAGACGATTTGGCTGAGGTAGGTGGTGTAGGTTCAGAGTGTCTTTTTACCGATGATATTTCCAAACTTACTCTGCTAACTTCTACACACGATATGAAACTGCAATGTTTTTTTCGTGTTTACGAATGTCACATTTGAGAATGAGAACGAGAGAGGTGCGACTACAGATTCTTGGGGAACTGACCTATCAACCAGGATTTTTTCCCTTGCCTGCTTTACGGTAATTTGTTGTGATCTGTTGATTAAGAAATTTCTCCAGCGTCTCAACAACTTTATCAAAATGAACGAGGGATGATCTCCCAGCCCTGGAACCAAGATACCCTGGGTTATGTGGATTACCTAACGGCATAAAATCACTTAAGAAAATATCAGTGGCGAGCGAGCCTCAGTGTAGCTTGTCGTAGCTACAGGGAACCCCTCTCCTTCCTCCTTTATGGCACGGGGAGACGAGAGTCCGTTGGAAACTTTGAGGGATTATGCCAGAGTCCTTGGAGAGTTCGGTAGGTCAAATGTAGGTCACGTAACCTGGTGACTTTAGGGGGTCACAGAGTCACAAGAGGACCTGGAATACAGATTGTCCTACAGAGAGACTGGAGGCTCCGGGTCATGTGGTGGGTCTGGACGGTCAAGTGTGGGTTATGCTGTGAGTCTGGAAGGCCAAGTGTGGGTCCTGCAGTTATGTCTGGAAGGTCGAGTGCATGTCATGCGGTAAGGCTGCAAGATCGAGTGTGGGTCTTTCGGTGAGTCTGGAAAGTAAAGTTTGAGTCATGCGTTGAATTTGGAAGTCATTAACTCACAGGAAGTTAGAGACCCGTGTGAGTTGCATATAGAGTCTGGATGGTCATGGATGGGTTTGTGAAGTAGGCGTGAGTAACAGGGAGAGGCTAGCTCAAGTATGAGTCACACACTTGATCTGGGATGTTAGCATGAATCACAGGGAGGGTCTATAGAGTGCGTGCGAGTCACAGATATATAAATGTTCGTGTTAGCAAGTCTATGTTCGTGTGAGCAACACACGTTCGTGTAAGCAAATACACGTTCGTGTAAGCCGAGATCCAGAGTGACGATGACTTGTTATTTCACTGAACGCACGATCTGCAAGTAGTATCATGAACACCCCATCCACACACTCCTCTAAAGAAGTGGAGAAGTTCCTTGGTTATGGACCAGCCACACGGGGGAGGACATACGAATTCCTGCCTCAAGCGGTCTGCCTGACCAAGCACCAGCAAAGAAAAGGCTGGTCAAAGTCTTGGCTGCAGAGATACAGGTGCGTCCTTAAGGCTAAATTTACGTTCAGAAAAACTCGCTAGGCTGTGGGGCCTAACTGTGTTTGCAGGGTGTGGATTCCAACAGCTTGGTCGACCAAAGACCCAACCCAACAGCGTGGGCTCATCCCAAGCTGTAGGTAGGGGATCCCCGAAGACCTCAACCTGTATAACCCAGAATAGATAATCATATGGTGGAGATAACACCAGAGAGGAACAGTTTTACTCATCATGCAACACGTAAGGTGAAAAACGGTCAAGCCATTTTGGTAAGATCTCATCGTAGTTATCATGTTCCCCATACTCGTGCCTGACGTAGCAAACATCACACTCTCAATACATTACATATTCCCATCGACAGAGGACATGGCTGGCAACGTGTAAAAATATGCAACCGGGTCTTCGTCTGGGTAACTGAAATTAAGGTGTTCACCAAAAAAAATCGCTGAGGAGAGCATGTTGTACAGAATACAAGACAAGAACGTTACCCATCGTAGCACAAACATAATGGATGGAAAACTCCTTAGGAAGGTATAAGCAGCAGCTGCACCATACACATACGGGAACTACTGGAAGGCCTTTTGCCTTCCCTGCATACAAAGATAATCTCTCTTTAGTCTAACAAACTGGGAGGAACGTGTACATGAAGGCTACTGTGAAAATGTTATTGGTAATGGCAGGGAAAGTAACATTATTACTCAGGTCTCGTCTAGTCGCTATTTTAGTAACTACATCATCATTTCGTTAATGTAAAGCCCTGAATTCAATCTTGCTCTACGTTATGAATCTGAATGTGCAGTGTAACACACTCATCCTTCCATGTACGCCTGCGAAGAATGTATTTCAAGATTAATATACAAATCTCAGCTGGTGAATATACTAGGTAATAATACAAGTCATATATGACGTTATGTACAGTTGATATCCAGAGACAGTTCTAAATCTCATCCTTCCAAACAATATATTTGCCCTCGCCTCAGCGATTCTCAGTGCGCCACAGTTGGTGTGGTGGGTTTAACGCAGTGCCCACCAGACCGTCCTCACCCTGGAAGCCTCCAGTATACTGACGAGGTTCGAGAGCCTCGTTAAGTACGGGGAACCTTCGTATTATTCATTTTCTTATTAGTGGGAACAACTTTGTTAAGTGCTGTAAGCTGGAAGACCGAAGTCTCACCTTCATCAGTATTCTGTTAAACTTAAATTTCCTCAGGAGTGTTGTGAGAGTCCTTGTGACGGAAGCCGAGCCATGTAGACGTATACTGTGCGACAGACGGCTCGTTCAAGGCCTTGCAATCATGGCTGGGTATAAAGCACACAATATCAGAGTATTCGAGTCTTCATAACCTAATGACAGAGAAGCCTTGTACATCCTGGGTATAAGAAGGGTGTGCTTTGTTCATAAAACTTTAGAAAAAACTTTTGAACAGACATCTTGCAAACATTACAATTCTATGGGATATACCTATCACTCGTACATGAAATCACAGCTGATATCTGAGCTCTTTGGTGTATCCATAACAAAAATGGTCAGGAATAGAAATCATAGTCTTAAAGAATGTTTACATACTGGATAAGCGATCTTCCCGAGCTGGGTTAGGCTGGCCTGCAGGGGACCTGATTCCCCTAGACCACATGTGGAAACATCACAATCATATTGACTAGTGCTAACATAACCCTAGGAGGATCCCTTGTATGGGGCTTCGTGCCAGCCAGCCAGCAGGGAAATGAGGGCCTCGGGAACGAGAATGTTTAATGCAAAATTGGGAGTGGTTGCGGGGGTTTCGGAGACGGCGCTAAAAACTGCAATAAGACCTTGAATGAACTCAGTGACTGGGGGAAGAACAAACTCATTTCTCATATTTATTACCCTGGTCGACATGGGACAACTTTCTTATGGGGGAAATTAGTCTCACAGCTTCATTTTCAAAGGTAAGTAGTAGTTTCGGATCAACTATACAGACAGGCGGATGGCATAATACATGAGCATACATACAGCAAATAAAAGTTCTTAGCTATGTTGAACCCACACCAATCTTCTTGCCTGTGAGGCACGGCTAGGCGACCAAGAGGCTTAGTCTTTTAAGTTAAAAACATAAGTTTGTGGATCATTGAGATGACCGATAATGATGCTTAATAGGTGCATGAGGGATATGTTTCAATTTAAATTTTGGAACAGATTACATAAAGATATGTCACATATATAGTGACTCCGCTGCCAATGAGAGGGATGGCTCAGGTAGTACAGTAATGGCTCCTCCCATGACCCCTGCAAATTTGAGGGATAGACCTCTGACTACACTTTATTGTGCGACTCTGCTGCCAGCGAGAGGGAGAGCTCAGGTGACAGTGTACTGGTTCTTCCCAGCTAACTCAAGGATTATCCCGTCTCCTACTCTTGGAACAATCTATTAGATAGTAGGCTGTTTGAGAGCAGCCGCCCAGGGTGGTACTACCGTCCTGGCTGAGGAGCGTTAAACTGGTGTCGGAACCATCTCACATCCGTCATATCAGGATTGCTAGTCTTACTTTGTCTCATCAAAACGGAACTAACGGGAGAATCCTGCCATCATCTCACAAGCATCATACACCTATTCAAACCTTACTTATTTTCTTCACATAAGTTTTCTTGCCGCATCATGTGTGCACGATCGTTTTCAAATGTACTCGTGATAGAGTCTAATAAACCTATTGCCCCTAGTCGCGGTATCATGGGGAGTGAAGAATATCCGGGTTCTCGCCTGATAATACTGCCAATGAGAGGGAAGGCTCAGACAGCAGTAGTACCCGCCCCTCTTCCACCTTTCCCTCTTGAACAGACCCGCCTCTTTCTCTGTTCATTAAACCAACATTTGAGGCCTCTCCAGTAACCTGTATATCATACTTTTCTCCAAGATCCAACTGTTTAACGATGTTCTCACTAGGCCTTTCTTCATATTCAAATTTTATATCTTTCTTCGACTCTCTAAACGCCTGCAACGAGATTGGCATCCTCTTGCCAGCAGGTCGGATCATCTGCATAGGGAATTCTAACGTTCACCATAGGGAATGGTTGAATTCTTCCCATAGGGTTGGTGGGAGGATTGAAGCCCTCACATTTTCCATTCACAAAGAACACCTCCCACCCCATTAATATGCCTGACCGCTGTGACCACTCTCCTAATATTCTGGATCTGTTTTTCCCTTTAACCCTTCGCATTGCAAATATACAATCTCATCTCCAATTGATTCATTTGACCACTCTCTCACAAATGCATCTATTTTAACAGCACCTTCCCTTGCAGGAGTCCCTTCTAAGCGCAAATACTGGCACCTCAACAAAGCTGACTGAAAGAACCTACGAAAATATTTTTCTGACTATCCTTGGGTAAATTACTGTCTCTTATGTGATGATGCTTCTATCTCCGCTAAACGCATACCAGAGGTTATTGTTGCGGGAATGGAAGCATCTATTCCCTCTTCCTCCTAGACGACTTCTTTCAATCCACGGTTCGACCGTTCCTGTTATGAGGCCATTCAGGCAAGGGATCGGGCATATTGGGCTTGGAAATACTCTCTTTCTCCGACTCTCATTCAGCACTTATCTCTGCCCATAATCCTTCCAAGTACGTTCTCCTTGAGGCAAAGCGCTCCTTTACTCAAAAGAAGTGCGATAACCTCTCTTCTCCATCCACTGATAGGTCTTTCTGGTCTCTAGCTAAGGGCATCGCTAACAATTTCTGTCTTTCTACCTTTCCCTCACTTTTCCTTTCTGACGGTACTATAGTTGTCTCTCCCGAACACGAAGCAACTCTCTTTGGTTCCCGTTTCTCTTCCATGGATGACAACTTTCCCTCACCACCTGATGCTCCTCTAAGTAATCCTATGCCCCTTCCCGTAATCTCTTATTGGAATGTCAGAAAAGCGTTCCTCTTTCTGGAGACAAGCAAGGCTTATGGTCCTGATGTTATTCGTCCCCGAGTACTGAAAGAGTGTGCCTCTGAACTTGCACCTGTGCTTGCTCGTCTGTTCCATTTCTGTTTAAAACCCAGAGCTATTCCTCCTTGTAAGTATTCGTTGGTACATCCCATCCCTTAGAAGGGTGACCGGTCTAACCCCTCTTACCACCGTCCTGTTGCTTTAACATCAACCATTTCTAAAGTCTTTGAATCCCTCCCCAACTCCCATATCCTCAGACATCTTAAATCTCAGTCTTCTATCTGATCACCAGTATGGCTTCCGTACGGCAAGATCCACTGGTGATATTCTTTCCTACATTATTAATGTCTGGTTATCATCCCTGAAATATTTTGAGGAATCCTATTATTAGTTGCCTTTGATATACCCAAAGCTTTTGACAAGGTTCTCATCTATAAACTCCCTCACTTCGCTCCCTTATTTCTAGCTTCCTCTCCTACCGATCTATCTCCGTGGTCGTTGATGGATCAGCCTTTCCCGTTTTTTCCATCAATAGCAGTGCCCTTCAAGATTGTGTTCTGTCCCCAACACTTTTCCTCTTTTTTCTTATCAAACGATCTCCTTTCTTCCACAAATAACCACATGCATTCTTATGCTGACGACTGAACACTGCATTCCTCTAAATCCTTTAAATCTGCTCCTTTTTTTCTCACTCGATTTGCATCTCGTCTCGATACAAATTCCTCAATAACCTCAGACTTGGACAGGGTATCTTAGTGTGGCAGAAGAAATCTAGTTAGGTTTAATGCCTCCAAGACCTCTTAACTGAATGAACAAACTTGGTATTACTGTAACATCCACTTTATTTAAGAAAACCCCACATTACAAAAATAGTTAAGCTGCCTCTGAGAAACTTAAGGGTTACCCCATGTATACAAAGGACTGATCTGTCCTTGTCTGATGTACTGCTTTCACATCTAGGGTGGTTCTAGCTCTGCAGCCTGACTTAACAGAGTTTGAGTCGAAAACCCGCTTGCCCTACGCGGCAATGTTGGTTCACTTCCCTCCTCTATAGGCATTACTTTGGTTTTTGCTCCCGGGAGCCGGCTGCTTGTGTGCCCCCACCACTAGCTAGATCACGTAATACTCGGCAGGCTGCTGCGTCACATAATTACTATGAGGCCGTAGGCAACTCAAGGGTTGGCCGTTTTGATATCTGTTTCTCTCCCTACACCTCGAAGCTTTAGAAATCTCTATCCTCTCATGTCTTTCCCCTTTAACAAAATACATAGACATTTTAAAAGACAGATTTTTCACTTCCTCCAAAATTCGTAAATACTTTCCCTTTTCTTTTTCACTAGCTTCTCTGCATTTCAATAAAGATCCGGCCTTGATGTGGACTTTTGTCCGTGACTGGAGCCGAGAGAGAGAGAGAGAGAGAGAGAGAGAGAGAGAGAGAGAGAGAGAGATCCATCCAGGAACGAAATGAAACCAATCTGAGGACTACGTTCTTCAGATTACACCCCCCTACATGGAATCGAAATTAGCATTCAAATGGACGCGCTGGAGATCTGCCAGACATAAAGTGAGAAAATCAGGGATTTTTTTTTTCACTTCCAGAGAGCTATTCTATGTCTGAGAAACATTCAAAATTGGCCAGTCACCAAGGACAGGGAAATGTACTGGTATTGCTCCAACTGCTGTCCACACTGTTTATATATACTTTCAGTGTGAAATCAGAATGAGGCTACAGTAAGAAAACATCGGCTTCAGCTGCTTATCTAGAATCCTGTATGCATAGGCGGCTCTGAGTGTAGCCTCCACGCGAGAGCCCCAGGCCAAGTCAGATTGTATGTAGCCTCCAAGGCCATCCCAGACCGTACCCTCCAAGCAAGACCCCGGGATACGCCAAAGGCCTCAAGAGACAGCACCAACACCTGCGTGGAGGTGAGCCTCCAGGATGGCACTAGAACACTCCGGCCGGTAACTCAGTTCCAGAGGCAGTGCCGAAGGCGGTATTAAAGTTCCAGGTGGGTCTGTAAGTATGTAATTCCTAGTCCAACGAGCGGCCTTTTGTGTCTTTATAGTGGGAGAATAAATCACACTCTATAAAGCAATAAGATAAGATGACCCGCTGCTATGGCTGAAATTGGATCGTCTAAAGCCTCCAGAGGAGACGCCATACACGTCTTGGGCAATAATGCTCCGTCGTTCTGAAGTCCCCCGAGGTGTACATCACATCTCGAGCAGAAACCAATTATACACCCGCGATCTACAATTGTTCGTAAAGTACTTAAGTACCGTACACTGCGTGGCTCGATAATCAAACCAGCAAGAACAATAACACCGTTAAGCAATTTCAAAAGTGCACCACAACAGTCAGGTAATTGCAGTGCTCCAGAGCAAGGAACTGTTGAAGGTTCCAATGGGGCGGCGCTCCTGCTGCTGCAGATGAAGTCGGTGGAGATGGGATCGCTACGCCCCGCACCTCCTTGTGGTTGGAGGCGGTGCTAGCCTAACCCCGCCTCGTCCCCACCCACAGCCGTAGGGAAGAGGGGGTTGGGGGTGGGGTGTGCCTCGACCTGCCGCAGCAGGATAAAAAGCTGTGCCACACTTCCGGCCTCCAAGGCCAAATGGCGGCCATTCATGATGGAGCAACAGTAACGCCATCGTAACCAGCCCCCGGCCCGGCCTGCTGCAGGCGGGGGAACTGCGGGCACACCACACCACCACATCCATTCACATAATCCCACTTCTCACCAGCCTTCACCATTACAACCACACACACGCACTAGCCACATTCTCTGACTGATCTGCGCCCGTATCACCGTATAGTTTACTATGCACCCATACATGCCCATCCTGTAGGGGCGGTAGCTCAGAAACATTCCGTAGGTCTCAGAGGTTCTTTGTCAGATCCCAGTGGGAAGATATTACATAAATTGTTACAATACTGGTTATTCATGGACGGTGTCAACCCATGCATCGGTGCCCAATGTTTGTTCAACATATAACTAATGACCTCGACCCAACGCTACTCAACACGATAACAAGTACGGTAAACATACTAAACTTCCTTGTTTATATGACACTGTCAGATGCGGGGGGGACGGTAGCCTAGATAATCCTGAGTCCACTGTACATTAGGGTGAGTCTAGACACACAGAAGGGAAGCCCTCGGGATTCAGGATAAGGTTATACAACACCACCTTCGACATACACTGAGAACTAACTGCCTTATTAACCTTACAATGCTGAGGTTAAACCACCCGCGGCGTTCACTTTTATACCGACCTTAATAACATAACAAATCTTGAAGGTTACCCAGGTGGCGGAGGGAACTGCGGGGGCAGAGGGCCTCACAATACCCGTAGGGTGAGGCACATCGTTCTTCTCCTCTCCATACTTCTTCGTCTCTTGAGCCATTCTTTTATCTTCCATTTACGGCCTGACCTTGATGAGGACTAACCCATGACTGGAGCCTCTGATATAGAGAAATATTGGTAGGAAACTGGATCAGTCACTGTTACACCCATCACATCAAGAGACATTCAGAAGCTCGAGCACTGATACTCGTGCAGCCAAGCATCGAACTCGGGTGATCCAAGACAGACGCTAGTAAACATATGACTGCCACAAGTGAATCGTAATTACAGACAAATTAACTTACAAAATCATTTTTTTTCCTCAAGTTGACTGAAAAATCATGACTAATGCCCCTGGCTGCAGATGCACGAGGACTCGGATAACATCTGCGAATCATTTTTTTCTCCCACATAATACGAAAAGGATTTTCAGTTAACACAGCAGATTATAACCAAGATATTCTCCAAGTGACTGGTGTATACAAACCAACTAATTTACCCTTAGGTACTACATCGATTCGTGCTGCCTACCATGGCAGGAAGTGAGGATGAGCTTGCTCCGGTGTATAAAAAAACGAAAATACACAAACTGTCACGTCGAGATAGTATTAAAATATGTCATGACGCAAACACTTCACTGGTCCAAAGTCCATCATCAGTCATAAGACCTGATCATTTCAATTAAGGTCTTGATTATCTGAAATCCTAGAAAAATTTGCCCATCACAAACACATCGTCTCTTACTACAACCAAATCCTAAACAGAATGTGACATTCTCCCAAGTTGGGTCTTCTCCCCACACCAAGCCCGCCTCCTCAGCGACATGGCTCCACCCCATCCATGAGTAAACAAGACGGTTCATTAGTCTCAAAATTAATGTTACTCCAAACAACAGTTAAGATGTCACAGTCTCGCTACATGCTGCAGGTGCTGCCATGGTGAGGATGAGTTTCAAGTTACCCCGAAGGCTTGGCCGATGTGACCGAGCGAGGCGTGTAGTGAGGAGGATGGCTGGCTGCCTGGTGCAGGTTAACATGACCAAGGTTCCGTGACGCGAATTCGTTTAGGTGCGTGGCCCTAGCTGTGGCCGCAACGACCTCTGGTGTCAACAAGCAAAGCTAGAGTCAGGGTCAGGGTCACGCCACCACTGGGTGGGGTACGCACGAACCTGTTTCCTTAATAACGTAAAACAAAATATATAATTCGCCAACGTCGAAGCTTCTTGCAACGTGTTGGCCCCAAGACTTGTAAATCAGGTGAGCTGACCTCCATTACGAGAATCAAATCCGAGTGTCAACCAAAGTGAAGTAAATCCTATGAATTCGTCCTTCACAATTCACACAAAAATATAACGTTAAGGAGAAATGAATGCCACCTCCCTAAGACTTACACCTGTTCCCTGGTGATTACCATCTGTGTGTCAACAACAGCCGACCTTAATGCCATAAGGAAGGTCTTGCGGGTTAGATTCTTAGAGAGAAGATCCTGTTGGAGAAGGGTCAGCACGTCCGCCCCGACAGCCATCATTATATTCATGGAATAACAAGAAATGGACCCGTCGCTGCCAGAACCCCAGACAACTTGCACACCGCTGGATGGACTGCATCTTTCTCACTTCATCGTGTACAGCTCGTCCCAATCAAGATATAAGAATTTTACTTCAATCTCGCGGTAACGGGGGAAGAAAATGATGTAGAAGAGGTTCAAGAGTAAGCTTTAATGACCTACTTGACCTGACGACCCGAGGCCACAGGTCGAGACCCAAGGGTCACAATCAGCGCCACAAAAGAACACCCGTGAGCAGCAGCACCTGCCACCGACACAGGACTTGACTCAATGGAGGATTTCACGGCTGATATGGAGATTCTGAAGAAATTTCATTCAAAAGCGAATGTGAATGAGGTGAAGGTATGGAGGTAAGACTAGAGGAGGTGTGTGTCGGCGGTGGACCTGTGTGGCGGGCTGTGGCGGGCGCGGTGTTGTCGCCGGGGGCTCGCTATCGTGTCCTCTGCAGCCGCCGCCGCCGCCAGCCACAGCGCAAAAACATTCACACGATCCTGCTCGAGCCCCGTGCTCCCGCCCATCGCGCTCCTCGCTCGCCATAACAACATCCCTCCTGTGTCCTTTGTGCCTCTCCAGTCCTCACCGACGGAAGGCCACACAACCGCTCAACAGGCAATTACATAAACAGGTGAAAAATCAAAGGAAAAAGAAACTCCGTGGAATTTATAAAACAAAAACACACGTAAATTTTTTTTTTTTTTCGCTCACGAGAAAAATGTTTCATTCCCGGTTCACGAAGTACCTCGATGACCCAGCAGGTGACAAGAGTCCCGTCAGCGACACACAAAGACTAAGACACCAGACACTATACAACAGAACAGAAAACGATAGAGACACCAGTACTTTTACCTATTTAACATGATCATTTTTCTTTCATCATAAAAAGCATATAAAAGAACGCTAAGTATCTAGTGAACTGCGGCTGTACGATACAAGGAAGACCAAGACCATAAAATATAAAACAGGATTTGCTATATATCTCACTGAGGAGTTCCCGGAGTAGGGCCAAACCATCTCTGGTGACAACCCTGGTTTTAGAGATACTCTAAATTTGCCAAGTGAGGTTAAGAGACAGTCAGGTGCGGAGGTAAAGATAAAACGAACTATAAAACGCTTATTTACGACGCACTCGTAAACGGGAGCAAACTGGGACAAGTTGTAACTCCACATACAGGACGATTTTCAAATTGTCTCAAATGACGTTACAAATGAAAAACTACAAACACCACCACACGAGCATAAACACAC
>JAUUDZ010193251.1:0-17930 GCA_032361705.1 Panulirus versicolor | reverse complement strand
TGTATGTATATGTACGTGTATGTGAGTGAATGGGTTTTTCGTTTCCTCGCGCTCCCTCGCTAACACGGGAAACAGCGACCAAGTATAATTATTATTACTATAATTATTATCATTATTATCATTATTATTATTATCATCATTATCATTATTACTAATATTATTATTATATATAAATTTAGATAGCAACATGTTAAAAAGGATCAGCTTGCAACTCCTTAAATGTGGATAAAGTATGCCATAAAAGAAAGCAAATGACTCAGAGAGAGAGAGAGAGAGAGAGAGGGGGGGGGGGCGATAGGGCATAAAGAAGAGCACAGAAAATAAACAGATTTTTCATAATTAACCATCAGCAATTTCAAGACCTGTTTCCCATTCCATCGAATTTTTCCGGCTATAGCCAGTGCAAGATCGTAGATGTAAAGCTGGATCATGACAATAAGAAATACATACGTACTCAACCTGAGTTATCTTTGTCTTTTCTGGAGGACATACGACGAGAAGTTCCAAACCATAAATTCAAATGAAATCCTAAAGGAAATTAAAAGTCTTATAATACTTAACTATAACACTACCAACTCACTATTCTCCAAATAAGACTGCTGATGACAATTTGATAATTTATGATGCGTAGAAAACCAGAAGTCAAGAAATCTAATACGACCACCACTCAACACAATTATCTTATACAGAAGTCGACCAGCACTCAACACAACTATCTTATATAGAAGTCGACCAGCACTCAACACACTTATCGTATATAGAAGTCGACCAGCACTCAACACACCTATCTTATATATAAGTCGACCAGCACTCAACACACCCATCTTATACAGGAGCAAGACCCTGACTTATCATTCTTTACGTCAACAAAGAGCATGAAAATCTTCTATACAATTTGTTTCACGATATAAAACAATCTATCAAGCAGATTTATTCAAATATAGAATATCAAGGAAAGTTAGATAGCTAGAGAAAATATTTCATTTTAACTAAGAGAAAACAGATTAAATACTGCTCAGGGAGAAAGATAGCATGCACAAAATGTCTGTGCTAAAATCACGAAGTTTACACGATCCTGGAAGCTTAAGAATATATAATATGTTAACTTAAGAGAAAACAGACCAAATGCTGCTCAAGGAGAAAGATTGCATGAATAAATTCTGTGTTAAAATCATGCAGTTTACACTGTCCTGGAAAATGGTCTTTCTTTTATTCTTATTTCTGGCTGGATCTCAGCATTGATAAAAAGGATAGGAAATCGCCAAGACGAAGAGACACTCGGCTTGGCTTGCTCACTGAAGACGACTGAGTCGTGTGGAGGTGCGTGAAGTTCCTGTTAACTTGGTGGCGAAGATTCTCACGACTGAAGAAGCGGGTCTCGTCTTAGTGCTCCGGGCTGAGATGGGGGATGGAGATGTTCCAAGTGCTCCAGAGGCTGCTGTGGGAGATGATACTGTTCCAGGTGCTCCAGGCTGTTGTGGGAAATGGTGCTGTTCCAGCTGCTCCAGGCTGCTGTAGGAGATGGTGCTGTTCCAGCTGCTCCAGGCTGCTGTAGGAAAGGATACTGTCCAGGTGCTTCAGGCTGCTGCGGGAGTTGTTGCTGTTCCAGTTGCTCCAGGCTGATGTGGAAGATGATAATGTTCCAGATGCTCCAGGCTGCTGTGGGAAATGGTGTTGTTCCTGGTGCTCCAGGCTGTTGTGGAAAATGGTGCTGTTCCAGCTGCTCCAGGTTGCTGTGGGAGATAATAATGTTCTTGGTGCTCCAGGCAGCTGTGGGAGATGATGCTGTTCCAGGTGCTCCAGGCTGTTGTGGGAGATGATGCTGTTCCAGGGGCTCCAGGCTGTTGTGGGAAATGGTGCTGTTCCAGGCTGCTGTGGGAGATGGTGTTGTTCCAGCTGCTTCAGGCTGCTGTGGGAGATGATAATGTTCCAGCTGCTCCAGGCTGCTGTGGGAGATGGTGCTGTTCCAGCTGCTCCAGGAGATGATGCTGTTTCAGGTGATCCAGGCTGCTGTGGGAGTTGATACTGTTCCAGGTGCTCTAGGTCGCTGTGGGAAATGGTGCTGTTCCAGTTGCTCAAGGCTGCTGTGGGAGATGATAATGTTCCAGCTGCTCCAGGTTGCTGTGGGAGTTGATGCTGTTACAGCTGCTCCAGGCTGCTGTGGGAGATGGTGCTGTTCCAGGTGCTCCAGCAGTGGGAGATGGTGCTGTTCCAGGTGCTCCAGCAGTTGGAGATGGTGCTGTTCCAGGTGCACCAGCAGTGGGAGATGATGGTGTTCAATGTATTCGACAAAATGGTGTAGATGGTGATGATGCTGTTCAGTTGACCACTCCTTGCGTTATGTCTTCTCTGCTTTGCCTCATCCTGTTTTATCCATAATCATCCATCCTTCGTCTGTTTCACTCCTCCTCCTCCTCCTCCTTCCTCTTCTCCTCTCCTCCTCTTTCTTCTCTCCTCCTTCTCCTCCTCTTCTCCGTGAGTCGGCGAACCTCAAATTCTCAAATGTTAGGGTACCATCACCACACACGCAGATCATGTTTACTTATGATTAGCGTATCGATGCGCGTGTGCCTATGTCAATAGGGCGGTCAGTGAAAGGCCAAATATTACCTCGACAGGTGCAGAGGGCGCAATGCACGCACACTTAGGTACTCAAAACCCAAACCACACACACACATATAGGCTAGGGTGTGTGTGTGTGTGTGTGTGTATACCTACTGTACACAGGGGTAAACGTTTAGAGACGGGGTAACATGAGTAAAATTTCCTCCCCGTGACACACAAATAGTAATCACACACACACACACACACACACACATAAGAAAGTGCTTTTTATAGTGTAATGATGGTGGATGAATGGAACAGAATGACAGGATATGGTAAATGCAGACAGCATACATAAATCTAACAAGTTGTATAATAGCAGAAAATGCTCAACGAGTGTACATCTTCCTCCCCATACAAGCAATGAGGTACAAAGAGATAACCACCACTAGGTAGTTACACACACACATTCACAAGATGATCCACTGTTTAAACTAAGGAGGTGAACTGTTTATACTGCCCAGACGTCTTTAATGGTTCAGCCACTCATCTATCACATCTTTCATTACATGGGATGAAAGAAATATAAATGTGACGAAAGAAGTACACCTGTGTTGAAAGAAGTAGTAAACATCGATGCCTTACGTAAACTGCCCTAAGTACTTGCTATTCGGTAAACAGAATTCATTAAAATGAATGTCATTTTCTGGATGAACGAACCCTTTTGAATGTCCCAAAGAAAACAACAGACCCAACGATACTCTTTTCCAGCCTTGTTATCATCCTCACACACCTTAATCACATCATTTCCCTTCTTTCCTCTACATTAGGATGCCTATCTTCTTTTTAGCCTTTCCTCGTACGAAAGAAAAGATCAAGATGGTACACTAAATGAATCATTCTTCTCTGTACATTCTTTTTCTGATTAATCAGTTTCGAAAAAAATAGAAAACAAATGGCTTGTTGCTGCGTGTCATTGTATTCTCAAGGTGTGGATACAGAAAATTTTTACAGTATATTACAGACATTATTGGTTTTACAGGTGTCATAAAAGAACCTTTTATCCAGTTGATAGAAAGCACATTACGTTTGAGTAGGTCAAGTCCAAATATCTTTAATTTCATATCTAGAGTGACCTACATGGCACAGGCTAAAAATGCCCCTCATCTATGCTATCTCGAGTGAATGAATAAGAGAACGCAAGGTTATCAAGGCTCCGCAAGGGCTTGTAGAGCTGACACTTAAAAGAAAGACACCTGAGGGAAGAGATTTCAACAGCTTAACTGTTCGAGGGAAGGAAGAGGTATCGTACCACTATACTCTCAACCTATGAATTAACTTTCTCAATTTAGATATCAATCTTTCATCTATGGTCTTATTTTAAGGCTATTTCCAACATTTACGGCAACACAACTGTTTATGTTTTATAAGTAAAAACACTACAATTTTTGATATATGGAAAGACCTGAAGGAATTGCAGAGGTTCTAGTCTGAATTTGATGGAAGGTGATAGTGGCATGTCCTAAAGTTTACTTCTAAGAATGATTACACTATCCAGTGTATATAACCTTTTCTTACGTACTCAAAATCATCAAACTATCCTGTATACGACAAGTTCCATAGAAAGGTTTGATTTATTTACTCTGACAGCTGTTGTTCTCACAAGTTTGGAATATAGTGCTAATAAGGAACAGAAAATCGATTTCCGAAACTGTGTATATTTTCCCGAGTTCTCCATTTAGTTCGAACCATTCTAAACTGTTTTCTTCTACGGCGCATTCATAGAAAATAGAAATTCTTAACGGTAACTAAAATATATGACTTTTGTTGCCTAAAATATCTAGAACACTCGTTAAAACTATTCCAGATAATCATGGGTTGAGATAAAAACTGGACCGGAAAGGAAAAGCCCGAAATAGCACCTTACCATAAATATCTTTGGAGAAAAATCATAGAACAACACAGAACAACTTAAGCCGTGGAGCTCAGAATGACAGATTTTTAAGATTGCTTTCAACTCGTTCCGGTGGAATACCTCGTTGTTCACATTAGGATAAAAGTCCCAAAACGCCCGGTTCTAAATCTAGCCAAACTGACAAAAATTACTTGAATTCATGTGATACATGTAATCACAAGGAAACAAATACCATTAAACTACAAGATGAACCAGAATCGAAAACCAAATAAAACAAGTCTCACACCTCTCTGGACCAGGTCCGTGCGTCATGCCACATACTTCCTGGCCAGGCTCCCCTACCACGCCCCGGGATAGCCATAGTAAGGACATGACGAAGAAAGAGCCGCTACTTGACAGGCGTTTCTTTCACAAGAACACTAGCTAATGTGTGTAGTTGCTGACGCGAAAAGTGAATTCCATTTGAAAAGGCACAACACTCCAGAAAGGCAAGGACGAGACGTGTTCGGAATACGACGCATCTTCAATCTAGGGAGCCAACGCTGGCAATATTCAGAGGTGTCAATACTAACGTATTACCGACCAACTGGAGTCTACAAGAGCTACGGTAACTCTCAGAAAGGAAATGAAAGGATTGTATTGCCCAAACGTCTTTAATGGTTCAGCCACACATCTATCATATTTTTCATTGAATGTGATGATAGAAATATGTGTTGAGAGAAGGAGTGAGCACTGATGCCTTAAGTAAACTGCCCAAAGTACTTGCTATTCCGTGAACACAATTCTTTAAAATATATTTCATCTTGTTTTGGATAAATGGACGTTTAAATAACCCAAAGAAAACAGCCTTGTTATCATCCTCACACACCTTAAATCACATAATTTCCCTTCTTTCCTCCACATAAGTACACTTATCTTTTCAGCTTTTCCTCGTACGAAAGAATTATTCAAGATGGTGCTAAATACATCATTTTTCTCTGTATATTTTTCACGATTAATCAGTTTCGAAGAATAACAAATGGTTTGTTGACGTGTTCCTTTGTATTCTCAAAGACGTGGATACAGATATTTTTCAGTATATTACAGATATTGTAGGTTTTACAGGTGTCATAAAAGAACCTTTTATCAAGCTGATGAAAGCATACTACGTTGGAGTCAACCATATATCTTTAATCTTATATAGAGTGACCTACATGGCACAGGCCAAAAATGCCCTTAATCTATGCCATCTCGAGCAAAAGAAAAAGACAAAGGAAGTTTATCAAGACTCCGCAAGTGCTTGTTGAGCTGACTCTTAAAAAGAAAGACACCTGAGGGAAGGAGGAGGTAGCACGACATTATATTCTCAGCCTATGAATTAACTTTCTCAATTTAGATATCTATCTTTCATCCATGATCATATTTTAGGGCTTTTTTTGATTTACAATTACATGATGCTTAAGTATCATATGTCAAAACACTGCAATGTTTTTTGATATATAGAAATACCTTAAAAAATTGCAAAGGTTTTAGTCTCAATTCGATGGAAGAAAATAATGGCACGTCCTGAACCTTACTTTTTAATGTGATTAAACTATCTAGTGTACATGACTTTTTCTTACGTGCTCAAAATTCTCAAAATATTCTGTATACGACCAGACTTTGACAATCTTCTTTGTTCTTCTGTATACGACCAGTTCCAAAGGAAAGTTTTATCTAGTTTTTCTGACAATCTTCTTATATTCTCACAAGTTTGGAATATAGTGCTAATAAGCGACAGAAAATCTAGTTCTGAAATTGTGTATATTTACCCGCGTTTTCCATTCATTCGTCCAACTCTTTACTGTTTTCTTCTGTGGCGCCTATATAGAAAATATAAAACTTTGAACGGTCACTAAAATATATGACCCTCGTTGCCTAAATATATATAAACCACTCGTCCAAACTATTCCAGATAATCATAGGTTGAGGTTAAATCTGGAACAGAAAAGAAGAGCCCGACACAGCACATAACAATCAAAAATTAGAGAAAGACAAAAGAACTTAAGTCGTGAAGCTCACAGTGACAAAGATTTTTAAGACTGCTTTTAACCCGTTCTGGTGGAATACATTTTTCACAAAAGGTAGAAGGTCCCAAAATACCCTGTTCTAACATAAATTACATGAATTCGTGTGGTACATGCAATTATAAGTAAACAAATAACATTGAATCGCAAAAAGATAATCCAGATTCGAAAAACCTTCAAATTGAAACAAGTCTCACACTTCTCTGGACCAGGTCCGTTCGTCTTGCCACATGCCTCCTGGCTAGGCTCCCTACTATGCCTCGAGACAGCAACAGTAAGGACAAGATGTAGGCAGCTTCGTATCTTGACAAGCGTTTATTTCACAAGAACATTAGCTATTGTTTGTTGCTGACGCGATAAGTGAATCCCACTTGAAAAAGACAACACTCCCGATAGGCATGGACGAGACGTGTTCCGAACACAACGCATATCCAACCTTGAGAGCCAACGTTGGCAATGGTCAGAGTTTTCATTAATAAGGTACCACACGCCAACTGGAATCTATAAAAGCCACGATAACTTATAGTAAGGAATAGCAAAGTGTACCATATAGATGGTTCTATATACCCAGTCCTTAAGGAAACGGGCGCATCCATTAAACTAGAAGGCAGCGACACAGTTTTCTGACAGACCCCAGACGGCCGCTCCACCATACACAAACGGAAATCCCCGCCAACAGCGAGCTCTCATGAGCGAAAAAAAAAAAAACAAACCATTATTGTGTAAACAATGACTCGGGATGCGCAATCGAAGCCCTCCAACGTTAATGACCTTCAAGGGCAACGTTCGCCGCATCGCATCCGAAGTCGTCCTTCTTACAAAGACTGAGCAACGAGGGTCGACAGGGGATCATCCATCCTCTGGGTTCCCAAGTCACACGAGCTGCTAACGGACGCTGCCAAGGGCTGCTCTGTCGAATACCTGATCTTCAGCGATGAAATTCCCACTCAGCCACGAGCAAATCAAGAGAAACTCAACCACCACGCCTCCCGGTGTTACAGAGCGCGGGAACTGGATAGGAGACAGACGTTTGGAACCGTCTGCTGCAAGATGTGGTACTTAAGTATAGACGAGGTAAGAATGACCAGCACTTGACAAAGATATATATGAGTAGATGAGCGGAACTAGTACTACCACTGCAAAAAAAAAAAAAAAAGGAAAATGGGCATCGAAGTACAAAAAAAAACCTACTGATCGGATATACTATCTCTGTAACGGAAGGTTTGTGAACTCACCAAAGTAGCCTATGCCTCGCTGCTCATATTCTGTTTTCTACGCACCTGCTACTCGACCAATGCAAAACATTATCACTCACATTTCAAATCTATTTCTTGGCGTACCTAAACAGGAACATCTATAAAATATAAGATACAGACACTATCATCCACTTGTAAAAATAATGATTGTGTTGGTGAAAGGAAAGATGGTTTTATAACATCACCGATCGGTGATAAAATATAATTAGATTTTGCCTGAAGATTTATTTCCCCTAAAGAAGTTATATTCACGCATTTCAGTTGTTCCCCCTAGTACTATGTTATTCGGTTTTATCAACTAAAACTCACAAATTTACTGTATGTTTAAAGGCCTTAATCCGTTCGTAGTTACTTAAAAATATCATTAACACAGAGCAAAAAACCTTTGCCTTATAAACTTTAGCTCGTGTGTTTGAACCTCACAAAGATTACACAAATAAATACACTTTTGAAATTTCATGAAACTCTTAAGTTAGTTTACAGAGCAAATGACAGCCTTTAAACATAATCACATAATCTTGATCAAACACTAACTATTTACGGAAATCTAATAAAAGTCTAAACTATGTCACAAATATTTACAGAAAGTCGCCAAGCCTATCGCATGAGTTTTAATTAAATGCTCATGCGATAGGTTACATCGCTGTGTGCTGGGTGTGTTGCGTATCGTATCAATTTATTTTGATACACTTATTATTAGTAACGACTGATCGTAACGTGAAAGACAAAAAGCTGTTCCTCAAAGAAAACACTACGTGAAAGGCAAGCATTCCGACGCGCGCTTACCCCCCATAATACGAACAGTTGGTACCACTGTGTGGTGCTTTTTCACACACACACACGTCTCTGGATTTCCCGGAATTTTTGTTTTTTTCAAAATTCAGAGATGTCTTGTTCTTTTCCGTATATTTACCTACAAGACTGTATATAGATTCAATAACCCAATGTTTTCTTAATGTGACATAATACAACTGTATGGCATCGGCCAATATTTACACGACGAACCTTGCTTGGTCCGACCCAACCACACACATGAGGTTCCATTGTGGTTAGGCTTGTTAACTGCCACATATATAGTCCAGGCAGGCTTACTTTTTCGTTATGTTTCGCTATAGGTCAATAACCAACGGACGGACGGACAAAAATAGGAACAGACTCTCCATCTTTCTCTTAACACAGGAGCTGCCCTGTACGGGTCAACTAGCCTAGCCTATAACATGATTGCTAAACAAGGTGTAACATATAACCAACGGACGGTCGAAACATGATCAATTACCATCCATCTTGTAGCTTATAACATCATGGACAACCTAGCTCTCTACATGTTACCCATGATTAGCTGAAATATCAAAACCAAATAATGTTGAACGCATCACCAATAATCAGTTGAAGGATCACAGCCAAACAGCAGTCGATTTATCAGCCATAATTAGTTGAAACGACAGGCCAAATCAACACTGGATATATTACCAATAATTAGATGAACTATCACGATCAAACAACATTGGACATATCACATATAAACAGTTAATACATCACGACCACATATGATGACAAACTAATCACGTCACTTACCTTCCGCCACATCATGGCCAAACAACATTAAACATATTGCCTACAATCAGATGAAACATCATAGCAAAACTACATTGGACATATCTTCTACAATCAGATGAAACATCATGGCCATAAAAGTTAAAAAAAAAAATTATCATGTCACTTACCTTCCGCAACATCATAGCAAAACAACACTGCCTATAATCATATGAAAGACCATGGCCAAAGAGCACTAAATATGTCACCTATAAATCATATATGTCATGAAATACTAGACATATTACCTATAATCAGTTGAAACATCATGGCCAAACAGCACTAAACATATTTCCTATAATCACTTGAAACTTTCTGGCCAACCATAAATAGAAACATCGTGGCTAATAATACTGGCTATGACACCTATAATCAGATGAAACAAAATGACCAAACAACAATGGAAAATAACCCCCTATAATCAACTAGAGCATCATGAACAAACTACACTGGACACACCACCTACAATCAACTAAAAATCATATCTAACAACACTGAACATATCTCCTTTAATCAGTTAAAACATCATGGCCAAACATGTTGACAAACAATAATCATGTCACTTAACTTTCCCCATATCTTGGCCAAACAACACTTAAGACATCAAAGTTAACACTGAACATAATGCCTTTAGTCAGTTGAAACATACGACTAAAAATACTAAACAAATCACCAATAATCAGACGAAAGACCATGGCTAACAACACTGGACATATCACCTATGATTAGATAAACATCATGGCCAAACACCACTGGAAACATTACTTACAATAAATTGAAACATCATGACATGACAAACAACATTGGACATACCACCTACAAAGAGAAATGGCTTAACACTTCTGGTCGCATCACCTCCAATTAAATGAAAAATCCTGGCAAACAACGCTCTACATATCACTTACAATCAGATGAAATATCATGGCTATAACCACAGTACAAACCACTTATATAATCAGCTGAAACATTCATGAGAAGAGAGCATTCGACCTACCCACAACCATCAGATGAAATATCATGGCTATAACCACTAGACAAACCACCTATACAATCAGCTGAAACATCATAAGACATCATTCGACATACGAACAACCATCAGATGAAATATTATGGCCAAACAATTGAACAAACAATTTGAAAAATGGTAGTTACATTACTTACCTTCCGTCGGCCGGCGGGTTAATTAAGCGCGAGACATCCATCATTCTCGAGTCACGAGACTCGGGAAATCAATCACATTATGAATGTTCCCGGTAGTCACACTGTAATTAGATTATGTTTATAATTTCTGAATGTTATACTGCACAGCAGCCTTTTATTGTTACTATAAATTTCAGTGTTTCACCACATTATTCACTAACACTATAATCAGTATTTGTTATCGTTGTGTAAGCACTGATCAAAAGTTACGATAAGTCGTAGTGATACACTAATATTTTCTCTATACTGTTTACACTAATACGTAACTTTTTCCCAATCAAGCATGTTCACAAACCTAATCACCAGACTTTCCGAGCAAGAAATATATAATTGTCTAACCGGAAGCATGTCTGAATTTATAGTAATTTCTTACTTCATAATTCGTAAAAGAATTTACCCGTACTATAACAACTAACTGAAGTTGAAACAACGTTTTAAATTAGCACTTTTGGAAAACACTTACAGAAAGAATCTGAGGCGGTAACAATGGTGACATTATTGTACTTTCCAGTTCAGAAATGTCACAAGTGCATCATCATAACATCACTCAATCTGTCCGTAACCTCCTCCCTATCTTGCCCCGAGGCCCGCCTGGGGAGGACTGATAATGTTTACATTTTTCCCAGGGATCGGGAGGGAGACATCATTACCAAAGGCGACAAACAACAAGCAGCGTCACAAATGCTTCCGTTACTTACACTAAAACGTGTTTAGTATATAGGAAAAATAATGATTTCTGTTCTGATGAAGAGCTTTAATATTGTCAAACTCATTAGTAAATGGTGATAAGTGTTTTGTAAAGATTATATCACCCGGCTGAAAGATTTTGATGATTGTATATACGTATGAGCCTATCTCTCTCCGCGGACGTATTCTTGCAAACTAGTGGGCGGGGCTAAGAGCGTTGCTTTATCGTTATGCGGCCGGTGTATACATGCCAACCCGGCGGGTCACAGAACTCCAGTATACCAGATGTCATGTGTCCATCTCTGATATGATGGCATGAGAAATGGATGCGGTCTTTCAGCTGTGTCAGGTGACATGTCATGCCGTGTCAGTACACACATGTACATATAGGCATACCTACACACCCACATACATACACACACACAGACAAACTGAAGACAGTTTATGTGTGTTAGGACAAAGGTTGGGTAGCTTACAGTGCATCTCAGTTCATGACTCTCCAGCCATGTGAATTCGTGATAAACTGTTGGGTCTACGAAACAGATGTCGGAACAGGCCCATCTCACCTCTTGTTTTACTTCAAAGGAAACTCGGATACGATACAGCTCATTACATTTCCTGGTGTTGATGCTTCCAATATATTTTACGTGTGTGAAATAAGGCAAGAGTGATTTCCACAGTACTGGTGCAATGTTTTTGCGCCGCTCTAAACAAAGATGTGACGTCAATCAAGAATACGAGGAGACCAACAAGCCAATGTCGCCACCCACCAACAACTTTGACCAGAGTTTATAGTCTAACACAAAGTAACGGAGCAAATCTTCCAAAAAAGACAGTTTTGAAAAAAAAATTGCTCAAGTTGTGATGTCAGATACACACACAAATATCCTTACGACTGGGTTCACTGATTATCAAAATGAAGAAAACGATACCTGATTTCTCGGTAGGGTTGGTAAGCATGATCGGTCGTCACATTTCCTTAAAATCATAGAAGCTTCTCGTTGCAACAATGATCATCGAGATGTTTTAACTATAAACATGTCATTATACCTGTTTGAAAACAGTATCTTTACTGTTGCATACGATGTTTCGTGTACATCGGGGAAATAAAGCTTTTTAGACGTACATGGTATACGACACCTGACACAGGTGCCAGCATGTTTTCTCATGTCACAGGCGAACACGATATGACATGACACCTGATATAATTAAGGGTATATCACGTCACATACGGAGGCAGCATACATACATGATTGCTACGCCTGGCTGGTGGTCTACCGGCTTCAGGAGGGGGGGTAAGGCGACGCGCTTTGCCCCGCCCACTAGTTTGCAAGTGGTGAACACATGAATTAAAATCATTCAGTCAGTAGCATATTTATCATCATTTACTAATCCGTTTCACAAAATTACACAACTGAATACAACAATAAATCATTATCTTATTGGTTTATCATGCCTCTCTTGCCTTGTTAAACTACTTTGTGAGATCGTCAAGCTGCTCGTTATACCCTTCTGTTTCTGGTGGCTCCGTCCGAACTCTTGGAAAAGGCAAGCTTTGGTCAGTCGGCGTGTCTTCAGATAATCTCAGTCCTACCCCGGCCGGACGTGGGTAGAGGACACGAAAGGATTGCGTGCGGTTTATGGTTTATATATGTTAAGTTGTGAGTTAAGAGGACATGTAGTTACTGCCTTAGGCGTCTGTAAGATGTACGAAGCGTTCCGCTGCAAGCGCTAGATACGTTGTATGTATACCGGATCTTTATATTACGAGTAAAGATACAGTTCATCTATTAACATTATTGAAGAACCAGATAATTTTTATGTGTGTGGGCCGTTTATGTACTTCTGGCGCGAAAGTGATTTTCTTCGCGAAATTACTTTGTGGGACTTGGTATCCATTAACTGCTGTGTAACAATAACTTTTTGTGTTCGGTAGTGATTTATGAAAAACGGAGTGGAAATATTCGTTCATTATCGCCGTATATCGTAATTGTTAATGAGTACATGTCCAAAACTAGACAATTATAAGTGAAAAATGCGGTGAAACGTAGATACATATATTGACAATGATTGGCTCAGTAATTATATAACTTTGAGATTGTTTATCTAGTCATCGTTTGATTAACTGTAACATCAGGAAAACTTAACTTCCCCGAGAGTCCCGTACCTAGCCATCACTCGTCATCGCATTTGCCATCCTACTTCGGGCGGGCGGAAGGTAAGTTATAAAGTTACTATTTCATTATTTGTTGGCCAAAATATTTCTAGTTCCTGATTATATGCCTATTACTCTTTGGCCATAATTGTTTCGTGTCCTATTGGTATGGTGTTTAGCAGTGATTCATCTGATTTACGGTAGGTGAAGCGTCGAGTGGACTAGGCCATGATTCATCTGAGGTAAGTGTATGTTTAACCATAATTCCTATGATTTAAAGCGGGTCATTGTCGAGTGGTTTGGCCATAATTCGTTTGATTAATGGCAGGTATGGTGAGTGGTATTTGGCTATGATTCATGATTTACGGTAGGTGATACGTGAAAGTGGTCTTGGACCATGATTGATCTTTTACGGTAGGTGATGTCTCTAATGGCTTTTATCTATAATTCATATGATATAATCTATATGTTCATTGTTTTATGGCCATGATGTGACCGAAGGTAAGTAGCCTGATTACTGTTTGTCAACCTGTAGCCATATTTTAAGTTTTAACACGTAGTGTGGTCTTTTAACCATACTATTTAAAGTCATTATTTTGACCATAGTGTTCCAGCTGACTGTGTGATATGGCGCGTTTTCTCGGATATATTTTGTCATAATAGTTATGACAAATGGTTTTTTAGGTTGTTTCCTCTGATTGTAGGTGATACGGAGTATTTTCTCGGCCTTGTTTTGCACAAAGCTGATGTCATGTATTGTCGGCCATGGTTTCGCCTGATTATAGATTGGTTTATATCTGCCATGATTGGCCTAATTATAGGCGCTAAGTCGTGTTTTATGATAGGTGATACGGCGAGTGTTTTCCCGGCCATGATTTTTTTAACATAACGTAGTCGTTAAAAGATTGGTAAATATTTGAATCATTGACTCGAATACATGAACTAAGTGTTAATAAGATTAGAAAAGGCTTTGCCAATAACGTAATGACTGCCAAGTTTTATTAGATATATCTCGTATCTCTTTAAATGTCTACTCGCAGTAAATGGTCGACCTTAAAAAGATTTATAAAGGGAAGGAACTGTTCCAATACATAAACTTTGCTTATAAAGAATACAATGACATTGGTGGGTTTCGACCATCGGCGGTAAATTTCTTCCCACTCGTGGTTTCTATATGTTCTACTTATTTTTCGGTTTCGTCCACTTTTTTGTAAATTTTCATCAGCATTAACTTGTATCTTCCTAGCCCTCCGGAATTTATATCTCTTTATAATATATTCCCCCACACTTTAATATTGTAAAAGAAAATCGTATGCTTCTATACTGTTTACCACAGCTAAACTGCAACTTTAGCTAAATTTGTTTTTCACCTCATCTGTCAGAGGTTATTTAGTGACATTTGCATTTGTAAATAGCTTAGAGCATTCTCGTTCAAATGTGAGAAACCAAACTTGTTATTCTATAAAGCCATATATATTTATAGAATAGCTTACCATTGCAAAACCATATCAATATGCTTAACATTTATAATGGAAACTTTCATTTATAAGTGTACGAAACTCTCCGTACATTACCAACGCAGGATGAGTGCAAGCTGTCGGATACCAATATCGGTTAGAAACTTTTAGCACAGATAATACCAATGTTTGTACGATATTTCGCAAATCAAGCCTATTCCTGTATCACTATATTTATGCACGTACAACAAACGCTGTACAGTACCGTCCATGCCTTCTGCCGTAGGTGGAGCCACAGCGGCTAGGCTGTCGACGTATGTATTTCTCGATCCCACATTAATTGTTGCAAGGTCTTGGAATTCGTGACTTTCGGATGACTAAGTTGTTTGATAACAGGGATATATTCTCTATTTTAGTTTGAATTAGGTTTTGGTAAAACATTCGGTCCTATTTTCATGTAAATTAGGTTTTGGCAAAAAATGCGGTTCAATTTTTCATGTATCGACTGTAAACCCTTAATCGTAATGTTTATATTTATACTGAAGTCGTACAGGACATAAATATTATTGAATCTTTAGGAAACTTCTCCATCTTCACACCAATAGAATCGCCCAACTTCCCTGCTGACGATGTACTTAGTGTGTTTCCTGACAATTGTTGAATGATAGTTGTAGACTACAGCAACGGGTTAGAGCACCCCATTTCTTCCAACATGGGGTCATTTGCTTTTCAAAGGAACTCTAGTCCGTTAGTATAGCATAGATGGTGTGCAACATTTTCACGCTTTATCCTGTGTACTGGGCAGAGACCATGAAATTGAAGAACGTAATATGTCGTCTGTCAAGTTAACTCAGAGCTTTCCTTCAAGCCGTATCTAACACTTGGAGAGCCCTAAGCAAACTATTTTTGTAGCCCTTCCCCATCGTGACTTGATCTAAAACATAAGGAGTCCCTTGCTTAAATTCAATGTTTATGCTAATGTTAAGATATAGGATGGAAAGCCTACAATTTGTTCGCACTGGTTGGGTCAAGGATTGTCTTGCAGTGGTCTGGGTAAATGTTTCCTTGCGATTGTGATGCTGAACTCAGACTCGGGGACGAGTGATCTCGAGTGGCTGGAGGTGACTGTAGAGAGAATGGTGCCATCAAGTCACCCTGAACTGTCCAACGAAGTGCAAGAGATGATTTAGAGGATCGTTATATTTTCAGTCTTTCGGTAGTAGGTATGAGGCAGATAGCGATGTCCCACAATCTTTTTTTTGCACATGCTGTAGTGATGGTGGTCAAAGAGAAAGGGGGGGGGGGAGGCGAGATCGGAATGGATCATTGTTTTCAAGATGTTCGGGGGTCCAGCAGGTGCAGGAAATGTCTTATATCGCGTACAGGTGTTGCTCTTATCCTACGGTGGTAAAGATTGTTATACTGTGTGTATAGTGATCACACACATTATCCATAATGATCCTCATTCTATTTGATAGAACATCTTCCCTAATTCCTGTGTAAGGAACTTCAACATGTAGAACTCGTGTAGCGAATGTAAACTTCCTGTGAACACCACAGTGTAGTGACATAAGGTGACGATTTCATGTATGGTGTTGACCTCATTAATTACCTACAGTAATAATCACTCTGGTAAAGAAGATAGTCTTTCATAGTTATTGTGTAGGCAATTTCGACATTTAAAACTCCGTGTAGCGATTATACTCTCTGAAGACTCCTGTGACGAATAATTTTTGTTACATATAACGTTTTAAAGATTAGATATTAGGATCAATATTTTCTGACGAATAATTTTTGTTGCATATAAAGTTTTAAAGATTAGATATTAGGATCAATATTTTTTTTCACGCTTTTTGTGAAACGTATGCCATGTGCATATTATACCATAGTCATGGTTAAACTTGTTATTTTCTGTTGTAAATTTAGTGACAGAAAACGAAATGGTTGATGGGCAACTCTTGTAGACATTAGGGTTAGTGAAGCCCTTGCATCACAAAGAGGATTGTCGCAGTACTTTTGTGAACTAAACTTTAAAGTAAGTTTATCATTATATTAAAACTATAGAGTTGAGCATTTCTTCGAAAATGCGGATGGGATTCTAATGTTAAGAGGACAACTTGAGGGCCTTTGTTACAGTTTCAAAACGTGTGTGAAAGTATGCAAGCGCCCGTGTATATTTGCATTGAGGTTACGAAGCCTACCGATTCGTACACGTCACGGATTCATCACGATAACATTGAAACGTCGGTTTAGTCTATATATATATATATATATATATATATATATATCTATATGAATATACGCATCATTTCATAAATTCAGAAACGGTTAGAAGAGAATCCTAAGCGCTTTTGTGTATTTTCAGAGAACTATTAAAATGTGTGTAACGATCCTGGGAGAGATATTTCTCGTCCTTTTAGTATCTCGTGTATACGAATCCTCGCCTCCTAGAAAATGACTTGACCACATTCTAGTATGTACGAAGGCACTACATTGGCCAGGGAAGGATTATTTCATTTAAGAATACATCGTAATTTCGCCTAAGTTGCTGCGTGGTCATCCCCTCTCGACTCTGTTGTCAACAAGCCTTGCTGGTACTCGTAATCTCTTTCTTCTTCAAACTAATTTCTATGAAAAAGCAATTTCACTCTCCTTCCGCTCCCCAAGGCTGGTAAACTCGCATTACTCATAAGTTCTTTACCTCAGTCGGTAATTATACTTTCCATGGCAACGTTAAGTCACCATATTTAAATAATCTTGCCTTCACATCATATGTGAATAATCATCCAATCATTCTACTTTCTTGGATTCAATTATAATTTGTAAAAATTGTATTTTTGCTGTATAGTTAATCTCCCAGGTTCTTGATTAAACCCTTCGTATTTAAAAGTATGTGCGTCCCGTACTTTAATAACGATGAAAATGAAAACTATAATATGACACATTAAAATGCATTTTTATTTTCAAGGAAGAACTCTTTCCACATGAAGGATTAACTATGTAGTGGAATATATAGATACGAGTAACTTGTAGGATAATGGTCAAATTCGGCGAGTAAAACTCCCTCCCCGTGCAGTA
>JAUUDZ010193142.1:0-17932 GCA_032361705.1 Panulirus versicolor | reverse complement strand
TCAACCCTACTGTACCTAATAACCTTGCTCTTATTCACATTTACTCTCAGCTTTCTTCTTTCACACACTTTACCAAAGTCTGTCACCAGCTTCTGCAGTTTCTCACCCGAATCAGCCACCAGTGTGTATCATCAGCGAACAACAACTGACTCACTTCCCAAGCCCTCTCATCCACAACAGATTGCATACTTGCCCCTGTCTCCAAAACTCTTGCATTTACCTCCCTAGCCAACCCCATCCATAAAGAAATTAAACAACCATGGCGACATCATGCACCCCTACCGCAAACGACATAAACTATTCATTATAAGGACTTAATAGAGATTACCAGTCATCAGACCACCAGCTTCCTGCATTACATCGATCTGTTGACCATTTGTTATTTATAGGTTATTTATCCACCACATTATCACTGTCCATAGGTCTAGTGGACCCAAACACCATGAAACATAAAGAAGGACTAGGAGCACAGAGTTACAGACCCATCCACTGTGATGTCTGAAAAAACTGAAGGGAGAGGGACCAACATGACCATACACATATGAGAATCCCATAGAAAAAATAGACTTTGAGAAGCGTCGGTTCTGACAAACTCAAGGGCAGTGCTCCAGGTCTAAAGGACCTTTAAAAGGAGAGTGTAGCTCAGTAGACAGAAGAGTGGCTGGAAAAGGTGGTTTGGCAGATGGCAGCAACAGCTGTAGGAATGATGTCCAGGGTAGAATGTACTGGCAGAGTGAGCCTTAGAGAGTCTGGTACCACACAGAGGGTGGTCAGCACAGAAGGTCCTGATAGAGGCTGTGGAAGGGTAGGACATGATGGTGGAGGACACTGCAAGACAGCAGAAGGCAGACAGGTATGAAGACAGAACTGATGGCAGGTACAGAGTCAGCATGGGGAATTTCACCAGCAGATGTGAAGTTAGGATGGCTATCTGAGGAAAAGAATAAGGGTTAGGGGTAAAAGGAGTATTGTGAGTATATGACATAAGTAGGTAGTAGTTGGTAGGCAGCCAACAACCAGGGAGGTGTATTACCTGTACTGCCCACCCAGGCATCATGAGGGTTAGTGATCGCTGCATAGTGAGCAAGTTGTCAAGTTGCACTCATCTGACCCTGGTAGCTGTCTTTTCTTTCTGTGTCACCCACGTGTGGATTGCTGGCATTTTGTTCATAAACAAAATATCTCTCCCTGTCACACACAACACTTCATAACACTTAACTCACACAGTTCATACTTTGTAACTCTAGATTTCCTGTGGTGAGTGCTGTGTGCTAACCATGCCTTTCGGCCAAGCGGTAGGAGCAATAGATAGAAGTAGTAGGTAGGAATATTTGGACTGGACTATTAGGTAGAAACATTAGGGAGAAGTAGTAGGTAGGAACATTAGGTAGTAGTAGTCAGTAGGAACTTTAGGTAGGAGCCTCTGTAAACACTGTGCTAGACTGGCCCACTGCCAGTGGCCTGTTGAGGGTGAGACACTAAAGGCTAAGAATTGGCACTGGTGTTCACTAACTATGGAGACTCTATTGCCACAGTCACCCCTTTGAGGGAGTACCAGAAGAGAACAGACGTTAGAGATATAGATAGATAGATAGTATCAGTTGGAGTGTCAAGGTGCACAGCCTTTATATAGTCATTGGAAATGACCTTGATCTTGCCACAGCTACTGAAATGCTTGGGTATTCACATAACCACCTCAAAGGGTCCTTCTTAAGGGTGAAGACACTGAGGCACTCACGTCAGTTGTACGGAGGGATAGCATTGTGGGACAGGGCTGATGTCACCGAATGTAGTATGTAGCTTTTTCCTGTGAAACTAGGGGCCTAGCAGGATAGCAGATGGTGTTGGAGATATGTGTTTGCCAGAGGTTGAAGCTGGGGTTCAGATCTGCTGCTATGAAAACTGCAACTTTTATTGTTGCTAAATTGATTCTTAGGAGGGCTAGTGGCATGTTGCTAACAAAGAGTTTCAAGGTTGAGGGTATATCATGGGTTCACTTTTGAATTGGTGATGGAAGCTTTTGACCTACCCTTCAATGCTGTATGATAGGTTGTAGTGTTGTGATAAGTAATGCTGAGTAATTATCATCCCAAGAAATCTAACTAAAGTTAGCTAGTTGAGTTTGGTAGGCCTTCAGCGTAGTGGCAGGGAGCCTGTCCGGCAAGATGGTAGCTTGAGGCATGTGCATAGCAACTGTAACAAGTCCATTATGTATGGAGGAAATTTTGCCATTATCTAAGCAGAATTCAGAGTTCTGGCGACTTGGCATCGTCTGTAGGACACTGGCCATGAGAAGACATAAATTTCGTAGAATTATATAGCAATTACTGCCCTGCTGTGTTTTCACATGGATGGCTGCATTGAGGGCAAGTGATTCCTTTGGGAGAAGAAATGTGCCAGGTGAGATCTACCCAGGTCTGTGGAGTGGCATAGAATATTCCAAGCTGTAGCTAGACTGCACATATATTGGTGCCAAGCAAGAAGACCATGGAGTCAGTTTGACTATGTACTCAGGGCTGGGTTCCAGAAGTGAACTATATTAGAATGGTGAGGCAGACCATTGTGTTGTAGAGTTAGATTTGTAGTAGGAATTACAGTGTGACAACTTGGTGTTGGTGTTAAGGGTTAATGTACAGAACAGTTTATGGACGGTGGCAATTAGGTTAAAAGTGTATTAACTAATTAAACTGACTGGCATAGTAAGGTTTGGGCACGTTGACTAAAGTGTGATGTTACTTAAATTATGAAAGTTATCAGGCATTGGGTTATAATGAACATTGTGGATGTGAACAATTTGTGAACTTTTAAAATATTTTCTTTGATGTTGTGACTAAGGTTTCAATTAGTTTTGAAAGGAAATTAACCTATGTGTTTATTGTTTTGTATTATGCGTGTAATATTCCTATTGTAAATAACTATGTAGATTTTTTGTTGTTTCAATGATCTATGCAACAATTCATTTGTACTTTAAATTTTCTCTGTTAGTAAGGTGGGAAGAAACAAGATCCAGTCCAAATATGGTGAGAAGGTGTGGGTAGTGGTGGATGCGATGGAAGGCAACAGTGGTAATTGGGTCTACGGATGGGGGATGGAAGAATCCGACTTGGAAGTGCAAACAGACAGGAGGGAGCAGCAGGAAGAGGGACAAAAGGAAACAGAAGCAATGGAGATGCCTTGTATGGCTGAAGTTTTGTGGAGGTTTGGGATTGGTATTGACAATCAGTCAGGGATGACTGAAGGACAGATTGGTGACAATATGGTGGAGTAAGAAGATAAAGAATTAGAACCTCCTGAAGAGTCCAAGGATGGTAGGGACAATGCCCAGAAGAGGGAAGATCTGTGTGAAGGAAGGAACGGGAAGAGAGAAATGAGGATGTAAAATTAATTCCTGTCTGGCGCTCCTGAAGAATTGCAAATCAGGTGAAAGGTAGGCATTCCAAGTGTGTTGTATGTGATGAGTATGTGTGAGGGCACGCACAAAGTTTCAGATGTCGAGTGTAATAAGGGAAGTTAGCTGGTTGAGGCTGGTATGCCTGTGGCCGTGATGGAAGGGAGCTTGGTTGACAAGCCTGGGGCACGCACACAGTGAAACTGCCCTTAAACAAAAGTAACACGAATAGCAGAGTACACACGACTCGCCTCACCTCACTAACAAGGAAAATTAAAGTACAAATGAATTCCAGCGTAGGTCACTGAAACACAATAAAAAAAGTGTGCTTAGTTATTTACATAAGGAATATTAGAAGGATAATCTCTGCCAATACAAAACAATATACATACGGGTCAGTTTCCTTTCAAAACTAAATGAAATTGTATTCACAGTAAATGAAAGATTTCTAAAAGTTCACAAATCGTTCTCATCCAGGGTGTTTGCCATTAATACAATGCCTGTTAATTTAAGTAACTTCTTACTGAGGTCAATGTGGCCAAAGTTTACCTTGCCAGTCAGCTTAATAGTTCACACAATTTTACCCTAATTGCCTCCATCTATGAACTTCTCCATACATTAACTCTTATTTTAACGCCAGTACCATTTTGTCACACTGAAAGTCTGGCTCCAAATCTTTCTCCACAACATGTTAATCTGCCCCACCATCCTACACTCACTCCGGAATCCAGCTTGAGTATATAGTCAAGCCAACCCTTCCTTGTAACTGGGTGGTCCTCCGGCTTGGCGCCAATATCCGAGCTGTCAAGCTACAACTTGGAATATTCTATGCCATGCCACAGAATCAGGTAGATCTCGCCTGGCACATTTCTTCTCCCAAGGGGATCCTTTCACCTCAATGAGGCTGTCCGTGACACAACATAGCAGGTCAAACCCTGCTGTACATTTCTGGTTATTATACATCCCTTCACAGCCAGCGACCTTCAGACGACCCACAAGTCATCAACACTCATGATTCCTGCTTAGATAACAGAAAAATTTCCACCATACTTGATGGATGTGATGATGCTTTCAGTTCCATTCTTATCAACCCGTTGAACAGGCCACCTGCCACCACATTGCGGGCCTACCTACCTCAGTCAGCTAACTTCCTTCATTACATAACCATAACCTAGGAATCGTAATATATTATTTTTTTTAGAACATAAATACGAAAAGAAAGGTGGTCAAAACTCTAGACATCCGACGTAATATTCGTGAAAATGATAGATACAGGTGGAATAAGGTATTCTATAAAGAATCCATTGGTACTATTTTCGTCAATGATCCGTGACCTTCCAGGCTGGTTGGTTAGGTTATGGTCATATCAAATACCAGGTCATTGTGAATGTCAACTTCATCCTACATCTACTAACCTTCTTTAGTGGTCAGGGATAATTTTAAGACCATATACATGTATGTGCTTTCCAGTCAAAGTGACTGGCCCATTTTCCGTAGTCACTGTGATGAATAAGATCCCACAATTGTTTTTCGACAAAAGGGATACCCAGCTGTATACCTTAGCTATTGGTGAGTAAGTGCTTCACTGTTTTCTGTAAATTTATCCTTCTCTTGTGCATTAACTGGTTTTTATACTTTGCTCGACCTTTTCTTTAACTATATGTATTACAAATGATATTAATGCATCAGCTGTACTTTTCTGAAACATTAGGACTCAGATAATTGTTAGTATCTTTAAATTCATAATTACTCGGAATTTTCAGTTATCGGAACTAGTTCCCAGCATTTAATCCAAGTTTGGGAAGTATCATACTGTAGAACAAAGCTGCATAGTTTCATATTTTCACGTTGATTACAAATATTTTTCATGGAATAATTTGGCCAGCCTTTTTTATCCAATTTGGTTTAGTAGCTTGTGCTAAATACTAGAAGATAGTTTAGTTTGTTTTGATAAATGTTTTAAAGAATCATTAACCGTAAGTCAGCATAAATACTTTTTCTTTAAATTTGTTCGTAACTTCCCATGTTTGCGAACTTGCACCGAAACCAGAGCCCCCTGTCTACAGTCAACTCCAGACCTTACTGTGGTGTCACTCTATATTTTGTTCCATTGCTCTGTAGGGTATTAATGCCTTGCACCCTCCACCATATTCAGGCCCTGACTACTCGAGGCATCTTTTATTCCATCCTTCTTTCCTTGCTCTTAACTTACCCCCGTGTTTTCTCCGCTTTTGACACGTATATTATTCTCTCTTCATATGTCCAAACCATTTCAGCACACTGTGCTTTGCTCTCTTAAACATACTCCGCTCACTACCTTTCCATTATCTTACCCTGTCATCCCTTAATGGACCAATACTCCTAATACCACATAGTCATCAATCACTGCACTTCCAACACAACCATCCTCTTTGGTACTGTTACATTTAGACCCTTGGATTGCATATACATGCACACAGTACTGTTGGAACTACTATCACCATGAAACATACCAATCTTTACCCTCACAGACTGTGACCTCTTTCCACACACTCTTTATTGTACCAAGGGCATTTGTCCTGTCATCTACCCTGTGGTTCAGCTTCCATAGTTTCCCTTCCACATCATGTAAACTCACACTCAAACCAACCTGTCTTTGTTCATTGCTAAACCTCATAACAGTACTTTTATTCTCAATAACTGTCATCTTCATCATTTCACAAACACTCTCCCTGTTTCAGCTCCAACTTTTGCATTTTCTAACAAGGTCTCCACCAGAGCCGCGTCATCTGCAAACAGCTTTTGATTCATCTCCCAGGCCCTCCACCCTTAACAGACTGTACAACCGCCCCTCTCTTCAAGACCAGCTTGACCCCCTCAGCCATAAGCAGATTATACAGCCATAGTGACATCAAAAACCCTTGAAGTAGACTCACATTCATTTGGAACCATTTACCATCCCCCTTCATCCTCGTACACATGCTTTACTCTCCCGGTAAAAAAGCATCGTTGATTCTAGTAGTTATCTTGCCATTCCGTCTGTACATTCGTTGCGCCCCCCCCCCTCAAAGCATCTCTGTCAACCTTGCCATACGATTTCTTTAGATCCATAAATGACGTACAAAACCCTCTCATCCTATAGGTATTTCTCACAAATTCTTCGAAGCACACATCTGGTCCACACATCCTCTACCACTCCAGATGCCACATTGTTCCTCCCCCAAACTGATGCTCTGAGTATGTCACCACCCTCTCATTCACAGTTTTCCCTTACAGCTTACCAAATATAGTTAACAGACTTATGCCACTGTAATTCAAGTGTTAACTTTTGTGTTTCTTGTCTTAATATGATGGCACTACACAGGCTTTCTGCAGTTCCTCAGTCCTTGAGCAATACATACAGTGACGTACCAAATAACGACACTGTCACTCCCTTTCTTGGGAAATTCAACTGCAATCCCATGCACTTCAGCTGCTTGCCACTCTTCATCTTAAGCAATGCTTTCACTAAACCATTTGTCATGACTCTGCATACCTCCCCATCCCAGTTACCCTAGCCTGCCTACCCTGTCATCCAACACATTCAACAGACTTTCAAAATATCCTGTTCACACATTGTCATCAGCTCCTCTTTTTGATGCTCCCATTTGTTCTTTTGTTCTCCGCATGCTATTCATCTCCCTCCATTACATATTCTCATACCATTTCTCATTTGCTTTCTGTTTCAGAAGTTGCATTTTCCTCTTGTATACCCCAGCCGCTTGCTCTTGTACATCCCCCATTTACTCGCAATCCTTCCCAAAGGTTTCACCCATACTCCTCTTTTTTTCACTTGAAACTCCCTATTCTACCACTTCCTATCCTTCCTCAAACATCCACATCCAGACTTCCACATGTCACAAATTTCACCTGCTCATGAAAGCAGTGCAATCCTGATATCTCCTTACGCAAGCCAATTTTCCAAGCTCATTCACTTTCACCACCATTCTCATGTCCAGGTCACCTTCCCTTTTCCTGGTCACTAAAAACTTTCACTCTTGCTCCCACCTAAAAGTAATCAGACATACCAACAGCTGCCCTTTATAGTACATTCACGTCTAAGTGTCTCTCCTTTGAACGTCTATGAATTAATTCATGAACCAACGATTACCGTTGACCCTCAACTTCACTCACCCACGTATATTTCAGTACGTTCCATCCTTATTTTTTTTTTTTTTTTTCGAAAACTAGGCACTCCCAGTAATCAGTCCTTTATAAGAACACAACTTCATAAGCTGTGCACCATTTTCATTCCCACTAGGTACCCCAAACCCCTAAGTTATATCAGCTGCCACATGACCCGCTCTTCCACTGAAACCTCCCACCACTGATAATTGATCCCTTGCATCAAAATTGTTGATGTACTTACTCAATTCTTCCCAAAATACTCTCTTCTGCTCCTCACTACCCTTGCTACTAGGTGTATAAACGCTGACAATCACCCACCTCTCGTAAGCCACTTTCATTCTCACCCACATATGTCAGGAATTGACTTTTTCAGTGCCATCCCCTTATTTGTTCTCTTCCTCACATTGAATACAGACTTTACCTGTTGGATATTATGAAAAAAAAAAAAAAAATCCCCCTTCCTCTTGAGCTCAGTTTCACTCAAATCCAGAACATTCAGGCTCCCTTCCCCAAACATATTACGTGCCTCTCTCTTGTTCTCAGATTATTGCAGATACCCCACTCTGAGACATCAAGGAGGATGGGCACTCCTCGCTTGGCTCCTTTTCCAACTTTCAGAAATTGAAAAACTTGGGGGGTTGAAAAACTTGGAGGGTGAAGGGAGTCTAATCCATTGCTAATATCTGTTTTTAGTCACCATCCACGACACGCTTGAGCTGCGAGGTAGAATTCTTTCTCATTAGTCCCCAGTACTTATGAAAATAAAAGTGAAAAGCTTTGCAAAGAATGTTAACCGTTTTATGATTAAAAAGTAGGCACACGAAGGCAAAAGAACACTCGATTTTCTTAAATCCGTTCTCATTTAGGTTATTTGAGGTGGATATGTTACTCAAAGCTCCGTCGATCATTAACACATAGCCTCTACTTATATACATACACAGAGAGAAAATAAATTCCACACTAATATTATACAAAGTATTAATTTTACACACTAACTTTAGCTATTGAGGTGAAACCCCCCTTTCCATACACTCAGACCACAGATAAAATGCCTTCATCCAGTGACCCTCGAATCATCATTAAGCTTAACACGGTTCCAACCCTTCCCTTCTTGCACTTGATTTTCTCCCGTCTTCTTTCTGTTTGGTGTACCTCCTCTCCATCTTCATCACCATAGCCTCTCGTATGGCATGAGATTTCCAGTCATACATCTGAATAGGCTATGATACCTGTTATCTTGCTCTTCATTTGAGATATTCATGACTGACATGTCGGCCTCTATACTTAAAAAGATGAAGTTTTCTATGTAACAATGAAAGGCATGGCTTATCTATGTCATCAGAAATACAGTTTTAGGAAAATACGCATTTAGTGATACTAGGGTAATTAAAGAAAGGAAATTGTTTTAGACCGATGCTAAAAATCGATAGAAAATTGTATTACGCCAAACGTATACGAGTGTATCATAATTCAGAACATATGATACTATTTTTTGACCAGCCAGCAAACATTATGTACCATTAAATCAGTAAAATATATACGTAATTTGATAGACAGATAATTATGTCGAATCCCTAAAAGAAATCGCTTTAAAATTCGGGTTAATTCATTGCTACATTTGCATCACCCATTGAAATTATACACCACAGGCAAATATATGATTCAGTCTCATAATAAACTTCATCGAAAAACTTTGATATACATCCTCACCAAAGTTATGTTATCTGGTATTTTCTCATACAACGGGTTTGAGTAATTAGTATTATGTTACGCTATCGACATTGCGAAAATATCCTCCTACTGGTCTGTAGTTCACACACTGCACCAGTAATTACCGGGCGTCACTTGGTGTCATCACAAGTGGATGACGCTCGATTATAACTGCCATTTAATTAACATTTCTGTGTTTACTATGGGCTGGCGGAATGGTTTTTCGTATTGGCGCCGGTAAATGAATTCGGACATAAATATGTAAAGCCGCTTTGTAATTAAAAAAAAAAAAAAATCAATTTTTGCTGAGAACTTAACTAATGTCCGAAAATTAGTGATTTTCAGGGATCATTCCTGATTTAGATTATGTCGTATCTGCTATTTCTGTCCGTTATTAAATGTAGTGCAAATTTCAGTATGCTATAATCTATAATTCAAGATAGAATAAAAATGTACCATTGAAATGCAAGACAACATTACGTACCACCATTCTAAGTACCATGATGATATGATCTTTAAACATGGTTACTTATAAAGCAAAACAAATTCGCTGAACACCGAGGTAAATCAAAGTTACAAGAATAATATAAGTTTTCTCTTAGCATGGTAAGAGAAAACTTAAGAATTACAACTGTATTAGAAATGGCTGAAAAGAACAAGCTAAGATTACATGACCATGTATAAAGAATGGAAAAGACGCAATATGCCATGAGGTATTGGAATTGGATCTCTGAAGGAAGACGTTCAGTAAGACATCCTAAAATGAAATGAACTGAAGACATCAAAAGCTCGTTTGAAATAAGAGGGAAGACTCTGGAATAAGAAATTAGAGAGTTCGAGGACAGGAACGCATGATAAGATTGCGCGACTGACAGATTTTAAGTCCACCTTGTGTCTGGTGAGAAAATGATAATGGAACACAACATGGCGTGACTAAGTCAATACATCCCACACGCGGGTAGTCGTAGACAACGCGCATGGTGAGCGTTTATGTAGCCTTAGCATTATCCTTACAACCTGAAGATGTATAAAATTGTTTTCGGTTGGTAGATGTAACTTAACGACGTAATGGCCCTGGTAGTTGATAGGCTTAAACCCCAACCAACCAACCACGTAGGTTGTGGAGGCGTTGTAAGTGTTGTAGCAGGTGTGACAGCTTTCGGTCGTCAGTTGATTTGATGAGCAAGATGAGCGATACATTAAATGACGTGTTGTTTAACAACTTACCCAAGTAAACCCCAAAGTGTTGATTTCCACGTTATGACGGAGTACTTCTGTTACAGTAAGACTTAATTTCACATAGAAATAAGTAGCTAATTTCAATAGTCCTTGACGTCATCTTGCCGCTTGAACAAAAAACAATGCAAGTGTTGCAAAATTGCCTCGCTGATGCTCGTTCACCGCGGGCGGGCGTATGCCCAACGTAATGCTTCACAATTATGCTATTCCTTTACAATATTGTGATGGGTGTAGATGATGAGTATTCTTCGTATGTTATATTTTTGTAATCATATAAGCATGTGTATTGCTTGATTTGATTCGAAGTTCTCCAGGTACGTGTCTAATTGGCTGCTTACAATTATCCTTTATCTTTCACTTGTGTGTGTGTGCCGAGTGCTCTTTTTTTTTTTGTGGATACTTTGTGTATATCGTAACCTATCTCTGATATTTGTATTTTGCTAATTTATATCATGTGATAGGGGTCTCCCTGGTCCATGCGTAACTGTGAGATAGTCTTTTGTGAGTTTTTGACTGGCTCATTTCATTGGGTCAGGTGCAAGTCCTTTGTGTGACGTGTCTTCTGTGGAAAACCGGTTGTCCAGTGCCTGGTGTGTGTCGGTTGGGCTACGTACCTGCTGCTGGTAAGTGGTTTCTGAAATTAGTTTTTTCTCTTTAAACACTTTTCTTGCTCTCTCGTTAATGTTTTTGAAAATGTGCAGCCGAGCCCGTGTGCGGAACTCAAGTGTTGCAAGTAGCTGGATATCTAATATTACTTATGTAGCAAATTGCAGTTTTCTGTTTTCTCATTTGTAAACTGGTGTTGGGAAGACACTGTAAAACGCGCTAATGCAAGATATGGTTCTTCTTTTATATCTTCAGTACATCCTATGTAAACTTTCGTGTTTTGTTTAGATTTTTTACTTTCTTGATGAATGATAGTCCTACCATTAGACCGTTATGGCGCTCCGGCTTGGATCGGTTTAACGTTGTGCTGGTGGAATTATTTTGAATTAGGCTGTGTTTTGTTATCCCCTTTACGCTCATAATATTGGATATATTCTGGAGCGTTGTGTTTGCTGAGTTTAGATTTTTTTTTTTTTACTTTCGATAAGTGTAAGTTTATGTTGTTTAATTAAAACAGTCACTGAGTGGGGCCGGTGTTTGTATGTTTGTTACGTATCAAATATATGAGACGAGGTAACGTGATGAAAAGACTATTGAAGGAATATTGGAAAACTCTAAAATATTAATTTTTTTGAAAGCTGGCGTAAAACCGGGGTGATAAATGATGGAACTATTATATACCTGCAGCCTTTTTTTCTGTATAATTAAAGAATTTTGCATGGATAAGCCTGGCCTTTTTAAAATGTAAATAGTTACAGTTAATGACTGAATTCGTCACGTATATTGTCACGTTCCTTCTGACTTTTGACTGTCGGTTCTTACAAGCATATGGAAGTCATAGTTTTTTCTTCATGGAGTCATTGTATATCGTGTGTTGTTATACATCACTTTAAAAACATTGCATTGTATAAAAAATGAATAATAGTATATGTATACAGTCACAGTTTTGCACGAAAATTATTGACTGTACACAGTTACCGTCAAAGGGAAAAAAAAACTGAATGCTCGGTAGGTTACACTAATTGCTCCTGTGACATGACACTACGGAGCTGGGGCTGACACTTCCTGGACTGGCTTTTTTTCTGTTGGTGCTCATCCATTTTATACCCTCCTGGCTGTAGAACGTAATGACTTTTGTCACTTCGACAGTCACTTACTACTTGCATTGCTCACAGAAAATGTTTACAATCATTTGAAACCACAAAAGAATAAATTCTCACTCCATGGCGAAGCCTATCAGTCTTCAGAGCTTCTTTCATTGATAGTAAATTCGTCTGCGGTACTTGTCATCCTAGTCCAGGGGTCCATACATTTTGGCCTCAGTTTATTTCTGCTGCTACAGTGAATGATGCGTCCAAGTCCTCCATGACTACCGTCCATTTGTTTCTTCTTGGGATGGTAGGAGGACCTCACGATGATCACTCCCTCACCCTCCGCCCATGAGCGGTGGATATTGTGGATACATTGACTTTGAGCCTCTTTGTCCCAACGCTGCGGTTCGTCACATCAGATAACTTCTTTAGAATTTGTTACGTCTCCTGTCACTCATCATCCATTCGTTCTTCCTACACGGATTGAGCAGCAGCACATTTATCCCGCACCTGAAACTGAAAATGTTTAAAGTCGTACCGTTTTTTCATAACCTCTCTACATACTCAGATTCTTAACTTATCTGGTGTCGTATCCCCTTCACTGGTTTCTGCAGATGTCTCACAAACTCTGGTGCATTTTTTTTCTTGTCATTCCTAGGGAACGGGGCCGTGCTACCCATAAACTCGACCAGAAACAACGGAATGTCTGATTAGGATATCCAGTGATTCGTCGTCAATCTTGTCCGGTCATCTTGGCCACTGTAAAAGCCAAGGACTCGCTTTCTTGTTGCCTGGTATGCTGTTAACAAGGCTGTTAGCGTCTCGTTCCACGTCCTATTTGGTTGTTCATCTTGTGCAGAACTTTGGTTACAAACCAGATTACAAGATTATAATAGAATATGACTGCTTATCGTGCAGTCGAACTGTTGCTCGTATTTCGCGGGTAGGAGTACTATAAACAGTTTGCTGCGTAACATTATTCTTGATCATATTCCTAAGTTGTACTTTCTCTGTCTTTACCGTTGTCATAATCTACTCTTTTTACCTCTTTTATCGTGTTTTAAGCCTTTAAAGGAACCTTTTTTGATGGTTCGTAGCTTGTGTTTTTTCGAGTTTGGTCATATATTACGTTAATGGTCGTATTGACAATGTGGGTGTCATATTTTCTCCCGCTCAAAATATTTATCTGATATTGCACAATTATCTCTACTCAGCACTATATAATTTTGTGTGTCTAGAAAATATAGATTAAGCTCACATTCATCGCAAGTAAGAAATTGAATTCATTAATACTAACATTTTTCTCATCGTGTCTTTGAGGATTGAGATAAATACCAAAAATATTTCACGATCTTTAATTCATGGAAATGATGATCACCTGTTGCGGTAATGCGTTGTATATGTTTGTGTGTCGCGTTTTCTGGCCTAATGACCAATCCGAAGCCGACCATTAAAAGTAAAATTAAACACACAGAATTTGATCATTACTTACAACACACAACTGAACGTATCGAAACAATAGAATTCATGGAAATAGATTTTCTTTTATAGAGGTATGGTAACGAAGGTTATTGTTTCGCTTTTCCAGGAGGAAACCACAACCATGAATTGACCGATATATATATATATATATATATATATATATATATATATATAGACCTGGCAGACACACATGACACGGCCATCGGTTGATTACCCCACTTAGTTCTATAGTACGATTCTTGGGTACGGTAATACAAGTCATTGGTCACGTCACTCACAACCAAGGGTCGTACCGTCTTGTTCAGTAAATTTCTCGTTAAATTATCTTCAAATGAAAGACTCGACTTTTCCATGGGACTGGGAAAGCGACTGTATATGAGGGAAATATATCCTCCACGCTTCTACAGATGATACATGAGTAGGATGATCATTACTTGTGCCGTATGTATTTCTCATTGTTGGATACGTTCACAATAATACACAAACAGACGATACACACACACACACACACACACACACACACACACGGTAACATCACCAGTTGAGGAGGCTGATAACTGCATCACTTAGTTGCCAGGTAGTAGAATGAGTACACGAATTCGATATATCCCACCTTTCCCATACAGTCTTTGGCATGATGGCCTCTTTAACGTTGGATCTAAAACTGACCTTTCGTCAGGAATGGAGGTATTGCATTGCTTAGAGGGATTATTAAAGTGTGAAAGGTGATTTGCTTTTGTTATTGAATTTCTTGCTCAAATCTACTCTTTAGCAGTCATGTATAACGCATTGCAAACGGAGACCCTTACCCTTAGCGAAGCCTCACAGACTTTTCTGTGGTTTCTCATGGCCGTTTCATATGCTCTGGTTCTGTTCATTGACGGCACGTCGCCCCCTGTATACCACATCACTTGAATCCCATCTTCTTGTTCTTCTCCCACCCCTTGTTCCCTCCACTTCAGACATACATATCCTCTCAGTCAGGATTTCTTCGCTAATCTTCTCCATATGACCAAACTTTTCTAACACACACACTGGTCGAGTATACTCTGTTGCAGTGTCGGCAAAAAACCTTGTCCGCCTCCTCATACATTTTGAAAGGCTATGTCGCACTTACCTTTAAGTACTTTGACATCTCTCGTTTGGCTTTGATTATTACCATCTGCTTCGCTTCTGGGCATGGTATTGGCATGGTTTCTGAAGTATTCTACGTCTGTGTTTTAGATGCATAGGGTCTTGATTTCCTGCATGAGATGAAGCACTGATGATTTGCTGCAGGAAACAACCGCTTCATCGTGCAACTTGAGCGCCCAGTTTGCCCTAGAAATCTCACGTGTACCTATATATTCTTTCTTCTAGGCGAGAATTCGGACTTCCTCTTCCTTAGAGACGTAAGAGCCAACCACTTTGAAACACAGAAGAAATACGGCGCGCAGAAGCGAAATTCCCAAAATAAGTGGCAGCCAGGAAAAGAAACGTCTTCCCTCAAGGTAGCCAGAGGCACACTGAGGCGGGTTGCTGGTGCTCACACTGTTAGAAACACTAGACCTAGCGACCAGATGTACGATAATTTCACCGTGAGAGCATCATATGCTTGTTCTCACAAAAAACCGTAGTCGCGTATCACCTTAGAAAATATATGGGTTGCAGACTTTTTTTTTGTTCGTACACGGTATTTATACTCCGCTCACTATCACACATATACCCTGTCGTTCCTTACACTATGAACCTCACCGCACATATTGTCTTACGGCACCTCATTCCCAGCACCACCCTTCAACAGTCTTTTAAATTTAGAGCCCATGACTACTCGCACCCGTACAGCACCGTCGGGACTACTATACCATCTAACATACCCATCTTTTCCCCTAATGGAAAGTGACCTCTCCTTTCATCCAGTCCTCGGTACGCCCAGGACTTTTACCCCATTTCTCACACTATGATTCACTTCAGCTCCCACGTCAGCGGCTGCTCATGTCCGCTCACAGGTGTCTAAACCATTCCACGTCTTCCAGGCGCTCCCCACTCAAACTCTCACGCATACACACATTCCTGTCTCGCCACCCCCTTCCCCCTTAATACACCTCATTACCATACTTGTCTTCTCATTAACTCTCAACTTCCTCCTTTCACGCACTCCTCCAGTCACGGAGGGAAAAGAGTTGGATTATACTTTTATTTTTGCTTTGTGTTCGTAACAAGTGATATTTGACGGGAAAGGAAGATCATGGGGAACCAGGCTTGAATATGGCCTTTTGTGATATGAGCAGAAGGCATTCAGGGACTGTGTTGTATCTCTGTGGTTGTGTTGTGTATGTTCGCACTGTGAAAGTGTGACTGAGTGTAGAAGAACCAAGGATTGTTAGGACTGTGACAGCAGCAGGTGTACAAACATATAATGTTCCAGTGTTTACACTGAATGTCTGAAAATACGAAATGTTCGCGAGTTGATGACTGGTAAACTGGTGCGCCCCATGAGTATTCAAGCGTTCATTATTATGACGCATCTTAAGATGCCAGCATTTATTTTCCCAGGATTCCTGGTTGGCCTTTTCATCATCAAACGTACAAAGAATTTAAAGATAAACTTCAGCTCCCGGTCGCCTCACGCTGAAATATAGATCACCACACATGCACGTCCTGGCCACCGGTAGATATTTTTTCCTTAGGGCGTAGATCAAAAAGAATAACCCAATGTAGCTTGTTTCAGGCTTTTTACATGTTACAGGTCAGGTCAAAGGTCACACTATCATACCCAGGGGTCGCGCTGTCGTACACACTGGTGGATTTGAGGAGGGGGGGGGGGGAGTGAAGTTGGGGCTGAATCCCTATAAAGATAGAAGTGTTTACAAACATTCCCCACAGGGTCACGTGGGCCGGGGAGTTTGCACTTCACATCACCGTATGTCACGTGGCATCAGCGAATGCCCCCTTGAGCCAATATATATAGGAGCCCTTTGATCTAACCTCAGAGACGAGAGCAACTCCTGCTACCCCACCGAACAGAATACAGCCCATTTTTTTTATTTGTGGCAATTTCGTTTTATGTAACATAATTAGCAGTTTGATCTGAATGTAATTGTTAAAAAAGAGAATATTATTTTATCCGAAATACGGTTGTCTTAGTGAAAATCACCAATCTTGCTTGCCTTGAGATTCATTAGGAATATAGCAAGTGACTTCTTCATGTAGAGCTGTTTACGCTTTCTTTAGCGACTTTGGCGCCCATATTAGGAAGCCGCTTCCTCCTGTGTAGATATTTAGCTCCACGACTGGTCGTGTGCAGTGGTTGTCCCTTCGTGCCGAGAGGTTGTGCTGAAGGGTCGTGCCGACGTGCTGAAGGGTCGTGCCGTTGTGCTGAAGGGTCGAACTGTCGTGCTGAAGGGTCGTACCGTCGTGTTCAAGGGCCGTACCGACGTGCTTGAAGATGTAGACGTGATCGTGGCGGGGGCGAGGGAGGGATGGCTTGGGTCGGTGCCCGAGCCAGCCAGCCAGCCACTCACCCTCCCACCCACCCAACCACCACCAGGGGCCGCAGCCACCGCCGTCTGCCACCTACCATTGATCTCGACTTTCCTCGTCACGGGGAACCCTCGAGAGAGATAAGTCAGCAGGATTATATTTTTCTGTGTTGGTGCACCGGGGTACAGGCGCAAGTACCAGTGTTTATTTTTAATTAATTTCCTGGAAACTTTGCCCGTCTTCACCGAGTGTTTGTGTTCTTTCCGAGGGCTGGAGTGGCGCGGTGGGCGACCATACCCCCATGACCTCCTCATTCCTCTCAAAATTTGCTAAAGCATTGCATAGGTTATTTGTTTTTCAATTATTTTTTTTTTTTCATGCTTGAACGATGTCACACCGCGAGGCTATATCACTGAGTGGGAGCTCAGTCGCGTCAAAGAACTTCACACTCCAGAGATTATGATTTCCCTGCTTCTGGAGGTAGCGCAGTTTTGGGCACCAGCAGCTACTCGAAAGACCTTGGGTAACACCAGGACATTTTTTTTTTATTGACGTAGGCATTAGACATAGGCCAAAGTTGTGATCGAGGCCAGTCATATAGAGGGCAAAAATAAAGCAAAAACTTGAAAAAAGTTCATGAAAAAGATTATAAAAACTCTAGACAAGAGTTAGGAAAAAAAGATGGGAGGGAATGGTATGTGTAAAGTGAAGTATTCGGATTAATGTGAAAATTCGGCAAGGCTAGCAAAGACGGTGCAAGTTTATATATATATATATATATATATATATATATATATATGTTGAATTA
>JAUUDZ010193033.1:0-10293 GCA_032361705.1 Panulirus versicolor | reverse complement strand
TATCGCCTCTTCCTCCAAGACAACCTCTTCTTCAAATCACTGGTTCAACTGTTCCTGTTCTGAGGCCATTCAGGTATGGAATCAGTCATAGCAGGCTTGGAAAAACTCTCCTTCCTCTGACTCCCATTCAGCATTCATGTGCCTGTAATCACAGTAAGTACATTATCCATCAAGCAACATGTTACTTTATTCAAAGGAAGTACAAAAAGCTATCGTCTCCATCCACCGGTAGGTCTTTCTGGTCTTTAGCTAAGGGCATCCCTAACAACTTTAGCTGTTTCACCTTTCCCTTACTTTTCTGTTTTGACAGTACTGTAACTGTTTTTCCAGACACAAAGCAATTCTCTGTTTCTCATTTCTCCTCAAACTCTACCTTGGATAACATTCCTTCACCCCCTGATGCTTTTATTACTAATCCTATGCCCCTCCCTGTCGGAAAAGTGCTTTTCCTTCTGGACACAATCAAGGTTTATGGTCCTGATGGCGTCCATCCATGTTAGTTTATATTACATAACTGAATATATAATCTCTTTAGGTGAATATGCACACCCGCTATCTTTATCTTTGGTGCCTGTTCTCTTCTAGAACTCCCTCCAGGGGGTGGCCATGGCAATGGAGTCTCCATAACTAGTGAACTCTGGTGCAGCTTCTCAACCTTCAGTATCTCACTCTTAAAAGGCCACTGGCAGAGGGAAAGTCTAGCACAGTGCTTGCAGAGGTTCCTACCTAATATTCCTACTGACTACTTCTACTTCATGCTCCTGCCTTATGCTCGTAAACACTATTTCTACCTCATGTTTCTATCTATTGCTCCTACCATTTTCCCAAAAGGCAGGGGTAAGCACACAGTGCTTACTATGGGAAATCTAGAGTTACAAAGAATGAGCTGTGTGAGTTCTGTGTTGGCAAGTGTTATGTGTAACGAGAGATTGTATATTTGTGGACAGAAATGCCAGTAGTCCACATGTGGGGAGGCAGAAAGATATGACAGCTACCTCGGTCAGAGGAGTGCAACTTGACAACCACTCAAGTGCTGGCTCACTACGAAGCTGTCACTAACAATCCTGATACCCAGGTGGGTAGTACTAGAAATTTACTTCCCTGACCATTAGCTGCCTACCAATTACTACCTACACACACACACACACTTGAATATATCTGCAGATGATGCAAAGGTCATGAAGGAAGTGAAACATGAGGACTGCATCAGCTTAATGGTTTTACCTCACTAATGCAGGAAATGGTGAACAACTATGACAGAAAAGATTAATATATAATTACACAAAATAAGTTCTTGGTTTAAGGTAAACATAATTATAAACACATGTCACTGTACTGCTTCTACTGGTTAAAAAGTAATTTTATGTATGGAACTCAGGAGATAAAACCCATCTTTTGATGATAAAACAACTTAAGAAAAAATTCAATAATTTTGACATTTACTTAAACTTAAAAAAGTTCTCCATGTATTAGCTTGAAAAATGATTACTGTTCACTTGCATACCTTTGCTGATATTAGGTGTACCTAGATCAGGGGCTGAAACTGCTCTGTCCTCAGTAGTTGGTAGAGTTGCATTACTTCAGTAGTAGGTATCATTGTATCAGGACTAGAAAGCAGCATTGCTTGACAGGTAACAGGTGCTAATGGATGATGGGGACCGTAATTTCAGAAGTGAAAAGCTCTCTGCTCTTGCAACTGCATGGCACCGATTCCTCTATCCCAGTGTCTAATGCTGTAAGTTGTCAAGTCATACTCAAATAAAAATCATGCAAAAAATACCCTGCTGTGATTAAGTTTACTAATAAGCATTCTTCAACTCAGCATATATGATTTGGATGCAACCTGAAGTTACTGTAATATGAACAATTATGGTAAGTTTTAGGTCTTTTATGTTAACCACTACTCCTCTCCAATCTTCCTCTCCAATCTGATGCTATTCATTTGCATAAAAAGTCATCAATAACGTGTCTTCATGTTCAAGGGTTGACAGCTGTGGCTAGCCATTCCAAATGATTCTAAGCTGTCCATACAAATCCTCCCATCTATGGCATCTCATCAGAAACTTTAGAATAATTTTTAAAAATAGGAATGAAATATCACGCATTAAACATACCAGATTGTTTTAAGACATCCAATGCCTGAGAGACTCCTTTATGGTTCTTACATCATCAGTTAGTTGCCTGCCTAGATCCTTCATCCAACAGACCTGAGGGCAATGAATATGAATGAGATTAATGAATGCTTGATATAAAGCTGAATTGCATTTTAACATTTTCAAAGAAATACCATAGGATAGAGTCATATAGGTTATAGTCTGTAGAACAATCTAATATCTTAAACTATCCACAAGATAAAAGACAAAACCAAAAGCAAAGTCCACTTCTTCAAAATACTGATCTTGGTAAGATGCTTTCTAGGATCTACAGGAAACCTGATGTCTCTTGTTGTTAGAAAAACATATTTGGAAAAATATAACATCATGACAGAGGAACTCCTATGTTTCTGGGTAAACTATGTACACCTCCATCTTGAAATAAAACATATTAGATTTTTCTTACTGTACTGCTTATGATGATTACTGAAGCTCCATGAACTTATCGATAAGGCCCTTTTCATATATCCTGATTATCTATTTACAGAAATGTACTCATGATGGCACAGATTTGTTCAAACTAACTTTGAATGTCACTGTTTTCACATTGCATCCTATTTGAATCAAGTTTCTGTCCTCAGTACTAAACCAAGACAACCATAACTTATTATAGGGGAGATGTAATTAGCCTGTTTTATTACTGTTTCTTTATCAAAATACAATTTCATCAAAGAGTTAAGGATGTCGTTTATGGGGGCAAATGTTTTTTCACATCCTTCTCAACCCTTTCCTTTTCTCTGCTATTTGTATTTCATACTTTGACATTTCCCGCATTAGTGAGGTAGCACCAGGAACAAATGAAGAAAGGTCTCATTCACTCACCTCCATTCTCTAGTTAGTCATGTGTGATGCACCAAAACCACAGCCTGCAATCCACAAACTGGCCTCACAGACCTTTCTATGGTTTCCTTTGACTGTTTCATATGACTTGTTTCAGTACAATGACAATACATCACCTCATGTATACCAAGTCACTCAATTCCATGCACGCCTTTCACCCTCCTGCATGTTCGGGACCCAAGCACACCAAATCTTTTTCACGCCATCATTCCATCTCCAGTCTGGTCTCCCTTTTCTTTTCCCCTACACTTCTAACACATATATCTCTTTTGTCAACCTCTGCTCACTCATTCTCTCCATGTGTTCAAACCATTTCAATACATCTTCAGCTCTCTCAACATCACTCTTCTTGTTACCAGATCCCTCTCTTACCCCTTTATTTCTTAGACCTAATCAAACCACCTTACACAACACTGTCCTCAAACATTTAATTTTTAGTATCTTTGTCCTTGTCTTTTCATCTATAGCACAAGTTTCACATCCATACAACACTGGGACTATTAAACCTTCAAAAATACCTATTTTCAATCTCCTAGATAACAAACTCTTTCCACACATTCCTCAACACTCTCAGAACCTTCAGCCCCCCAAACACCTTATGACTCACTTCCTCTTACATGGTTCCATCCACCACTCCCAGGTATTCAAAACACTCCACTTCCTCCAAAAGAAAAGAAAAAGCAGAGAGAAACACAAGAGTTCTACTTGTCTTAATGCAAAAGACGGAAAAGCTGACTGTAAAACAAATGACTATGAAGTCATAAGCAATGTTAAACCAATAAACAGAAAAAATCATTCTTGCATGACAGCTGTCAAGATGATTCAGTCAAAGGTATCACTGCTAGCAGATACCTCACTCTGTCATAGGAAGTTAATTTCCCAATGGCTTCTACAAAATGATGAAGCAAACCTCAACGACCTAAATCCAAATTCCATAATTTTAACATTCAACAGCCCAAAAATTCCTTACAATGTAAATAATGGCTCCTGAGATATTAATATAACACTAAATAACCTAACAACAATTCAGTGTTATAAATGCCTACTATATGAAGTAAACAAAGAACAAAAGTATGGGTAATTATTGTTAACTGGTTTATGGGGAATCCAATGAACTATCCCAAGCATATACATAAGTTTATAACTTGTAACTGTGGAGGTAAACATAAATCCAATGACAAAAATTGTATTAACTATAGAGAAAAAATAAACTTTAACTTCTGAATACACCTTAAAAAATAAAATACACAGAAGCAAGAAGGAATGTTAACAACTTTCCAGAAGAAATCTTTTGGTGAAGGAATAAACAGCTTCAGCTCTTAAGAAACGATATCTAGCTTAATAATCACAAACTATTCCTCCAAGTAAAGGAAAAGGGCAAAAAGCATTGTCCACTAACTCCTAAACTTTCTTGCCTTCCTGGTGGTGGCAAATGAAGTGCTTTATCTGATGCCCACTCAGGGGAATTATTCTGATTCCTTCTTAAGAGGACATCATTTGAAAACTTTCTCTGGGAGGGAGCATCATTTGGATGCATCCACCGTAATGCTTCTTCCTGGAGTGCTCCTTCCCAGGAACATCCTTAAGGTGAACACTCAAAGGAATATTCAAGAGCTTCTTAGGGCCAAAAACAGAGGCATAAAAAAATCTGATTTCAAAACTAGCTGGTTATATGCTAGGTAGTGGAAATAAGTCCATGGAAGATGGCATGGGAGATCCATGTCATCTGGTAAATTGCATGAAAATAAGAAAGTTGTCAACAGGTAAACCCAAAAGTTTGAGGGACTTCTTAGAATACAGTACAGGTTGTGTAGCTTATTGAAATACTGATCTTTAACTGACAGTATTCTAAAATCGTACTGTAGAGGAATATGGTTCCATTTGCAAGATCTTAAAGTTTTGGTGAAGAAACCTCATCTAAAATCATCTCCCTGCAAAAGACTAGGCTTAGAAATGATAACCCTTGCATATGACAATAAATTTTATAAATCCAACCTTCTTGCTGGTAATATGGCTAAACGAAGAGCCAGCATTACTGTGATATCAGAAATTAATCGGAGTTGCTCCTTTGGGGACTACTTAAAAGATTTCACATACAGATAATTTATCACACAACATCACAATATGAAACACGCTATGCACAATTTGATCTTTATTTCATGTGTGGCGACGGGAATGAATAAAGACACTAAGTATGAATTATGTACATGAGTATATATGTATATGTCTGTGTATGTATATGTATGTATACGTTGAAATGTATAGGTATGTATATGAGCGTGTGGCCATGTATGTATATACATGTGTATGTGGGTGGGTTGGGCCATTCTTTCGTCTGTTTCCTTGTGCTACCTTGCTAACGCTGGGGACAGCGACAAAGTATAATGAGATAAAAATATTGATATTGATGATGATGATAATGATTTATTATGATGATAACTGTATTTTGATTATAATGATGAAGACTTTTTTTCATACTTATGTGGCATTTCCTATGTTATCAAGTTAGCACTAGGAGCAGACAAAGAAATGATCTCATTTGCTCACGTCCACACTCTAGCTGCCATGTGTAGAGAACTGAAACCCTACCCACAACTAGACCTAACAGACCTTTCTATGGTTTTCTTTGACCTCTTCATATTCCTTGATGTAGTCCACTGACTGTAAATTGGAAGAATGATTTTGTGGAATATATATTTATTAGAGCTACACCCATTATCAATACATGAAAACTGATTTTTTTGAAGGTTTATGTTAATAGTAGTTGACGCATGAACTTTATACTCGTTCAGTTATTGAAGACTGTACAGGATGAAGCGGTATAATGTACTAGAAAATGAAAATTTCATGAGGTCTTTGTTGTTGATAGATATGCCATGTCTCTGCTTGGCATGGACCCCTCTCTCACCAGTGGCATGGATTCTGTTTATGATATATATATAATTTATATCTTCTGTCTATATTTTATAAGATGGTTAGAATATATGTTACTCTGATTCCATATTGTGATTTCCCCAATCCATATTAAAGTGTCAATTTACAGTGAGTACCTTTTCTGCAGATTTATCGTGTGTGTGGCCAGACAGTGTTGTGCTATCCCTTGGTATTTGAAGTGAGTGACTTTTACCTCTCTCATGACATGGCACTTCTCATAGATGATATTAAGACAGAACTACACTTTGTTGGAAAATACTGGAGGTTGTCCGGTCGCCCCACTGTTTGCATTCTGATAAGAGAAGAACATATGAGGTATGTAAAAAGGCTGTATCTCTCTCTCTCTTTCAATCATAATACACTTTCTGCTGCACCTCTCTGATGCTTTTTTCTTGCACAATTAATGTATTTCTCACCACATGGTTTTGTCAGGCATTTGAATTCCAGTACATTCACCCTCTTCCTTCCTTTTGCATTCTAGGGGTAAAATCCACAACAGTGCTGCATTGATAGGACTACTATACCCTCAGGCATAACTGCTTTACCATACAGGCAATGACTTCTCCTTCTGAATGCTCTTTAAAACAAAGAAATACTGTACAAAGGAATTCAAACACCAACAGACCATTTGGTCCTTTCAGGGTTGTTTATGGTTGTGGAAGATATCAGAAACTTTCAAATTAGTGTGGTAAAAGTAGAAGGCATACAGATGATTCAAAGGTGTTCTGTATAGGAAATAACTGTGTCTGTGTGTATATCAATATCACTGAAAGCAGTTTGTGGAAAGATAGAAGAACCAGGACTTAGAATTGGAGTGCATGGCCAGTAGTGACCAGGATATTCACCATATTGTAAGACACTGAATGAAGGCTTTGTAGTAATCACCCCCTCCCCTTCACTCTAGCCTGCCTGTCTCACCAGCACTCAACCCAGGTTTGCCTTCAGAGTATACCTGACTCTCTTACCTCATCTGTATGATGCACCTCACCACTCTATGAGTACGGTGGTATGACTCCTGAGCCTGACACCTTGGCTTTTGAGCGCAATGCTTGAGTTTGACAGTATGGCCACCCTCAGTTGGACAGCATCAGCAACTGGTTATAATGGTGTGACCTTTGTGGTGACCCATGAAGGTCAGGTCAAGGGCCAAGTCATCATACCTAGTGATTGTATCGTATGTTCAGTGGGTGAACTATCCTCACTTGGCCCTCCTAATTGCCCACCAACTACTTCATCCCATCAGCCTTCCATGCGAGGCTCACATTTACTCTCAGTTCACTATATCCTGTGCTCTCCTTTATTCCTCCTGCATGTTCAGACCTGAGTCATTCAAAATCTTTTTCACTCAATATGGTCTCCCCATTCTCCTTGTTTGTACCACATCTGACACATACATACTCTATGTCAACCTTTTATCATTCATTCTCTCCATATTTCCAAACCATTTCAACTCACCCTCTCGTTCTCTTTCTCAAACACATTCTTTTTATTACTACACATTTCTCTTACCCTTATATTACTTACTTGATCAAACCCTCACACCACATATTGTCCTAAAACATTTCATTTCCAACACATCCACCGTCCACCACACAACCTTATCTATGGCCCATGCCTTGCATCCATATAAATTTGTTGGGATTACTATTCGTTCAAACATACCCATTTTTGCCTTCTCAGGTAACATTCTTTCCACACATTCTTCGGTGCTCCTAGAATCTTAGCCCCCTCCCCAACCCTAGATTCACTTCTGCTTCCATTATCTGCCATGTTCACTCCCAGATATCAAAAACACTTCACTTCCTCCAATTTGTTTCCATTTGAACTCTCGCCCCAACAGACTTATCCCTCAACCCTGCTGTCGTATCTGTCTATCTATATCTCTGATGCCCGTTCCAACTGGAACTCCTTCAAGGGGTTGGCCATGGCTATAGAGTCTCCCTAACTAGTGAACTCTAGTGCTACTTCCTAGTCTTTGGTGCCTCATCCTTAACAGGTCATTGGCAAAGGACAACTCTAATGCTGTGTTTGCAGTGGCTACTGCCTAATTTTCCTACCTGCTACTTCTAGCTAATGTTTATTCCTAATGCCCCAACCTGACTGTTCCTACCTACTACTTCTATCTACTGCTCCAACCATTTTGCCAAAAGGCAGGGCACAGTGTTCACCGGAGGACAATCTAGAGTTAAGAAGAATGAACTGTATGAGTTCAGTGTTGTCAAGTGTCATGTATGACAAGAAGAGAATGTATGTTTGTGGATGGAATGCCAGTAGTCCATGTATGGGTGAGGCAGAAAGAAAATGCAGCTACCTGGGTCAAAGGAGTGCAACTAGACAACCGCTGAAGTGCCGGCTCACTTTGCAGCCATCACTAACCCTCTCGATACCAGGCAGGTAGTACTAGTAGTACACCTTCCTGGTCATTGCTGCTGAACCTAATAATCTAGCTTTTATTCATATTCACTCTCAGTCTTCTTCTTCCACACATTCTCCCAAAATCAGTCACCAACTTCTGCCATTTTTCACTCGAATCTGCCACCCATGTTATGTATAATAGCTGGAGCTCCAGATGTTATGTATTGAGACATTCATAAAACCTTCAACAGTAGATCACATAAAAGGTTACAAAGTAAAGGTCAAGTATAAGATAATAAATGCTGGATCTCGCAAAGACTGGGAAATCTAAGAAAGCCCTGCCCTGTGGAAAGTGGGTTAAAGTTTGTGTTTAAGTTAGATCATGTTTTCTTTCACCGAGAGATCAGCTTGCTTTTCTGCTGTCCTCAGTAACAAGCTGTGAAAGCCCTTTCACAGTCCAGGAGCCCTGTAATATGAGAATCAGCTGCCATTGATAAAATTCTCTTGAAAATATTCAGTAAATCCCTTAAGAATCTGGATTTCATGTAGATGAACATGGCACATATGTAAGCAAGACATGGGAAAAAATTTAAATATGAAAATTTGTGGTTTAAGATAAACATCATGACACATATGTAAACATGACATAATGAAAGGTTTAGATACAGATTTTGAAATTTTTCATGGCATGATAGGTTCATATTAACTTAGTAAGTAGGAAAAGGATTGAAGGTCAATGCTTGGGCAGCTTTGATGCAGGGGATCAAGTCCTCATGGTGAGCATTTCTGATGCAAGGACTCATGTCCTCCTGATGGGCAGTTTTAATGTAAGAGTGGATGATACAGCATTTGAGGATATAATTTGGGTTGAATGAAAATGAAGATTGGTTTGTCTAGTTGTGTTGAAAAACAATAGTATTATTGATTTACTCATAGTTGTCAGGTTATTAGCCATCTTAGGTGTTTAAGGCCTCCTAAACATAATGTTTGCATATGAGATTGAAGGGTATTTCATCTTAGTGAGGATGTCATTTAAACAGAGTTTTCTACTTATATTCCTCTGTTAAGTCCACTTTTTTATTTATTACTATTAAGTCCACTTTTTTATTTTTCAACTACTTCATCCCTGTTTGTTACAAACTACCTCATACCAGTTTGCATTTTATGCATCAAGGGAATTAAATTTACAGAACAGGAGTCCCTAGTCATGTTAAATGGCAAAGAGCAGGCACTCCCCCTATTCCCCTGGGATTAACTTTCTGCCATACTATACACCTTTTCCAGTATTTAGAATAAAATGGTTAGTGCAGATTCTTTCACGAAAAGTTAAGTTGATAGTGGTCACAAGACTGTTTCAGAGGTTTATGAGCATCACTTAGAACATTTCCTGAAAAATTATGCTAGTTGTAATGACTTGTATAAGACTTTTACTGCTTGCAAGCACAAGGCATTTGAGAAGAAAAGGAGTGTCTAATCAGTAAGTATACCTTTGCATCAAATGGGGAGTTAGAGTATAGAGAAACAGGAAAATATTTAGAAAGTTAGAAAAAAAGTTCTTCAGCAGGTGCTCCTCCCAAAATGAGAGAGAGAGAGAGGTTTGCAGGTTCACACCCAGCTGCATCCTCATCCCAGGATGAAAGAATGACCAGCCAGTAACAGAGTATTCATTTACTCAAAAATTTCTTCTTAATTGTAAAAATTTTAATGTGCCACCAGTGCCTTCTTTTTGTTGTAAGGATGAAGTGCAAAACTTTTGCATGAAGTTAAGGTATTTTGTAGAAAACACACTTGTTACTGTCTTTTTCGTTGCTGTTTTAGTCATATTTTTTTCTTTATTTTCAGGGATGTACATTTCCGTAAGTTGTTGGACTTGTTGGCAATGCTGAAAACAGGATATTGTGACGGTCTCAAAGTTCGTACAGGCAGACTTCAGAACCTCATCTCATCCTCCTGTATTGGTAATTATGTGTACTTTTTTGAGGACAAGTCTTGTTCCTCCTTTGTCTGATCT
>JAUUDZ010192922.1:0-17933 GCA_032361705.1 Panulirus versicolor | reverse complement strand
ACTGAGTGACCCAATGTCATAGCCATAAGACGTAGTGTTTTAAAAACATACACTGAATGATTCTGTGTCATAGTCATAAGATATAGTGTTTTGCAGATATACACCGAGTGAATCACTGTCATAGCCATAAGACATAGAGTTTTCCAAACAGACATTGATTGATTAACTGTAATATCCGTAAGACATAGTGATTACATACATAAACAGAGGGACTCAGTGTCATATTCATTAGACATAGTGATTTACAAACATACACTGAGTGTCTCAGTGTCATAGCTATTAGACATAGAAATTTACAAACACACACTAAGTGACTTACGGTCATACCGAAAAGACATAGTAATTCAAACATATACAGAGTAACTCACTGTCATAGTCATAAGACACAGTGAATTACAAGCATACACTGAGTGACATACTGTCTTTCCTATAAGACATAGTGATTAACAAACATGATTTGAGACACTCACTGTCATAGCCATAGGACATAGTGATGTACAATTATCGAGTGAGTCAGTGTCATAGCCAAAAGACATAGTAAATTACAAACATGGAATGAGTGACATTACTGCCATAGCCATAAGAAATAGTGATTTACAAACATACACTGAGTGATTCAATATGATAGATATAATTCAATATTGAATTACAGAAATACACTGAGAACTCACTGTCATAGCCATAAGACATAGTGATTTACAAACATATACTGAACTCCTCACTGTCATAGCTAAAAGACCTAGTGATTTACAAACATACAGTGAGTGACTCAATCTCATACCCATAAGACTTGGTGATTTACAAATATACACTGAGTGACTCACTGTCACAGCCATAAGAAATAGTGATTTATAAACATACAGAGTAACCCAATATAGCAGCCACACGACACAGTGATTGACATACATACACTGAATAAGTCACTGTCATACCCAAAAGACATAAAGATTTACCAACATACATTGAATGACTCACTGTCAAAGTCATAAGACAAAGTAACTTACAAACATACAGTTAGTGACTCGTTGTCATAACCATAGTGATTTACAGACGTACACTGAAGGATTCACTGTCATAGCCATAAGACATAGTGATTTGAATCCTACGATGAGTTTCTCACCGTCATAACCATAACATATAGTAAATTACAACCATGTACTGGTTGACTCACTGTCAGAGCCATAAGACATAGTGATTTAAAAACACACTGAATAACTCACTGTCATAGCGATAACACATAGTGATTTACAGACAAACTGACTGACTCGCTGCAATAGCCATAAGACATGGTTATATACAAATATACACTCGGTGACTCACTGGCATAGCTATAAGGCCGTGATATTCAAACATAAACAGTAATTCACAGTCATAGAAATAAGACATAGAAATAAGACATAGTAAATTACAAACATACACTGAGTGACTCATTCTCAAAGCCATAAGAAATAGTGATTTACAATCATACACTGAGTAACTCACTGTCATAGATATAACACACAGTGATTTACAAACATACACTGAGTGACTCAATATAATAGCCATAACACAATAATGAATTACAAATACACACTGAGACACTCACTGTCGTAGCCATGAGATAAAGTGATTTACAAACATCCACTCGGTGACTCCCTGTCATAACCAAAAGACATAGTGATTTAAAAACATACAGGGAGTGAGTCACTGTCATACCAATAAGACTAGGTGATTTACAAATATACAATGAGTGACTCACTGTCATATAAATAAGACAGTAACTTACAAACATAGAGTGAGTGACTCACTATCATACTATAGTAAATAGCGATTTACAAACATACAGGGTAACTCAATATAATATCCATAAAACATACTGATTCGAAAACATATACTGAGAGATTCACTCTCATAGCCATAAGACATAGTGGTTTGAAACCTACACTGAGTGACTCACTGTCATACCCATTACATATTGTGGTTTACAAGCATACTCTGATTGACTCACTGTCATAGCCATTAAGACATAGTGATTTACAAGCATAAACTGAGTGACTCAAAGTCATAGCCATAAAGCATATTGATTTACTAGCATACACTGCGTGACTCACTGTCATAGCCATAAGAAATAGTGATTTACAAGCATACAATAAGTGACTCACTGTCATAGCCTTAGGATAGTAACTTAAAAACATTTAATGAGTGACTCACTGTCATAGCCATAAGAAATAGTGATTTACAGACTTACTAAGTAACTCAATATAATAGCCATAAGACATAGTGATTAACAAACATACACTGAGAAAGTCACTGTCATACCCATAGGACGTAGTGATTTACAAATAAGACAAAGCCATAAGACAAAGTAACTTACAGACATACAGATAGTGACTTGTTGTCTTAAGCATAAGACATACTGATATACAAACATACAGTGAGATTTTCATTGCCATAGCCATAAGATATAGTGATTTGAAACCTACACTGCGTGACTCACTGTCATAGCAATAACATGTAGTGATGTACAAGCATACACTGATTGACTCACTGTCATAGCCATAAGACATAGCAATTTGCAAGCATACACTGAGTAACTCACTGTCATAGCCATATGGCATATTGATTTACAAGCATAAACTGCATGACTGACTGCCATAGCCATAAGATATAGTGATTTACAAGCATACAGTAAGTGACTCACTGTCATAGCCTTAGGACATAGTGAATTACAAACATACACTGAGTGAATCATTGTCATAGCCATAAGATATAGTGATTTACAAACATAGAGTGAGTGATTCGTTGTCATAGCCATACGACAAAGTGATTTACAAACATACAATGACTCACTGTCATGGCCATAAGACATAATGATTTACAAACATATTTTGAGTGACTCACCGTCATAGCCATATGACATACCGATTTACAAATATACACTGAGTAACTCACTGTCATAGCCAAAAGACAGAGTGATTAACAAGCATACACTAAGTGACTCACTGTCATAGCCTTAGAACATAGTGACTTACAAATATACAATGAGTGAATCACTGTCATAGCCATAAGGTATACTGAATTACAAACATAGAGTGAGTCACTCCTTGTCATAGCCATACAACAAAATTAGTCACATACACTGATTGACTCACTGTCATGACCATAAAACATAGTGATTTACAAACATCAGTGAGTGACTCGTTGTCATAACCATTAGACAAAGTGATTCACAAACATACACTGTGTGACTCACTGTCATGGCCATAAGATATGGTTATTTACAAACATATTTTGAGTGACTCACTGTTATAGCCATATGACATACCGATTTACAAACATACACTGAGTGACTCACTGTCATAGCCATAAGAAATACTGCTTTACAAACATAAACTGAGTAACTCACTGCGAGAGCTATAAGACAAAGTGATTTACAAACATATGACTCAGTGGCATAGCCATAACACATAGCGATTTACAAAGATATATAGAATAACTCACTGTCATAGCCATAACACATAATGATTTACAAACACATACCGATTGACTCGGTGCTATAGCGATAACACGTGGTGATTTACAAATATACACTGTGCGACTCACTGGCATAGAAAAAAGACAGCAATTTACAAACATAAACAGTAACTCACAGTCATAGCCATAAAACATAGTGATTTACAAGCATACACTGAGTGACTCACTGTGACAGCCTTCAGTCATAGGAATTTACAAACAAACACTGAGTGATTCACTGTCGTAGCCTTAACACAAAATGATGTACAAACATACACTGAATGACTCACTATCATTCTTAAGACATAGTGATTTACAAACAATGACTAACTCACTGTCATAGCGATAAGATATGGTAACTTACAAATATACGTTGTGTAACTTACTGTCATAGCCATAAGACAGTGATTTACAAATATATGAGTAACTCACACTCATAGCCATAAGACAGAATAAGTTACAAAGATACACTGAATGACTCACTGTCATAGCCATAAGGCATAGTGATTTACAAACAAATACTGAGTGACTCACTATCATAGCTTTAAGACAGTGATTTACAAACATACACTAATTGATTCAATGTCATCGCTATAAGACATAGTGATTTACAAACGTACACTGAGTGACTGTGAATCATAGCCATAAGACATAGTGTTTTGCAAATATACATTGAGTGAATCACTGTCATAGCCATAAGACATAGAGTTTGGAAACGGACATTTAGTGACTCACTGTAATCGCCATATGACATGGTGATTTATATATATATATATAGAGTGATTCAGTACCATAGCCATAAGACATATTGATTTACAAACATACACTGAGTGACTCACTATCATAGGCATAAGACATAGTGATTTACAAACATACACTGAATGACTCACGGTCATAGCCATAAGACATAGTAATCTAAAAATATAGAGTAACTCACTGTCATAGCCATAAGACAGAGTAATTTACAAACTTACACTGAGTGACTCACTGTCATAGCCAAAAGACCTAGTAATTTACAAACATACAGTGAGTGACTCACTCTCATACCCATTAGACGTGGTGATTTACAAATATACACTGAGCGACTCACTGTCACAACCATAAGAAATAGTTATTTACAAATATTCAAAGTAACTCAATATAATAGCCATACGACATATCGATTGGCAAACATACACTGAATAAGTCACTGTCATACCCAAAAGACATAATGACTAACCAACAAACATTGTGTGAGTAACTGTCAAAGCCATAAGACATAGAAACTTACAAACATACAGTTATTGACTCGTTCTCACAGCCATACTGATTTACAAACGTACTATGAGGGATTCACTGTCATAGCCATAAGACATAGTCATTTGAAACCTACACTGAGATACTCGCTGTCATAGCCAAAATACATAGTAATTCAAAAGCATACACTGATTGACTTACTGTCATAGCCATAAGACATAGTAATTTACAAACATACATTGAGTAACTCACTGTCATAGGCATAAGGTATATTGATTTACAAGCATACACTGAATAACTCACTGTCATAGATTTAACACATGGTGATTTATAAACATATACTGACTGACTCGCTGTCATAGCCATATGACATGGTTATATACAAATATACACAGTCATACTGATAAGACATAGAAATTCACAAACATACACTGAGTGACTCACTGTCATAGCCATAAAGAATAGTGATTTGCAATCATACACCGAGTAACTCACTGTCATAGATATAATAACACCGTGATTTACAAACATACACTGAGTGACTCCATGTAATAGACATAACACAATATTCAATCACAAATACACACTGGGACACTCACTGTCATAGCCATAAGATATAGTGATTTACAAACACACACTGGCGGACTATGACATATAGTGATTTACAAGCATACACTGATTAACTCACTGTCATATCCATAAGACACAGTGATTTGCAAGCATACACTGAGTGAATCAAAGTCATAGTCATAAGGAATATTAATTTACAAGCATACACTGCGTGACTCACTGTCATAGACATAAGAAATAGTGATTTACAAGTATACATTGACTCACTGTCATAGCCTTAGGACATAGTGACTTACAAACATGCAGTGAGTGACTCACTGTCATAACCATAAGAAATAGTGATTCACAAACATACAGAGTAAATCAATATAATAGCCATAAGACATAGTGATTAACAAACATACACTGAGAAAGTCACTGTCATACCCATAAGACATAGTGATTTACAAACATACACCGAGAGACTCACTGTCATAGATATAAGACATAGTAAATTACGAACATACAGTTAGTGACTTCTTCTGATAGCCATAAGACATACTGATTTACAAACATACACAAAGATATTCACTGTCATAGCCATAAGACATAGTGATTTGAAACCTACACTGAGTGATTCACTGTCATAGCCATAACATATAGTGATATACAAGCATGCAATGATTGACTCACTGTCGTATCCATAAGACGTAGTGATTTACAAGCATTCACAGAGTGACTCACTGTCATAGCCATATGGCATATTGACTTACAAGCATACACTGCGTGACTCACTGTCATAGCCATAAGACATAGTGAGTTACAAACATAGAGTGAGTGACTTGTTGTCATAGCCATACGAGAAAGTGATTTACAAACATACAGCGAGTGACTCACTGTCATGGCCATAGTACAGGGTGATTTACTAATACATTTTGAGTGACCCAATGTCATAATTAGTGTCATAGCCATAACACATACCGATTTACAAATATATACAGAATAACTCACTGTCATAACCATAGCACATAGTGATTTACAAACATATACTAACTGACTCGCAGTCATAGCGATAACACATGGTGATTTGCAAATATACACTGTGCGACTCACTGGCATAGCCTTAAGAAAATAATCTACAAACATAAACATTAAATCACAGTCAGAGCCATAAGATATAGTGATTTACAAGCACACACTGAGTGACTCACTGTGACAGCCTTCAGTCATAGGAATTTACAAACATACACTGAGTGATTCACTGTCATCGCCGTAGCACACAATGATTTACAAACATACACTGAATGACTCACTATCATAGCAAGAAAACATAGTGATTTACAAACAATAACTGACTGACTCACTGTCATAGCGATAAAACATGGTGATTTACAAACATGCACTGTGTAACTCACTGTCATAGACATATGACAGTGATTTACAAACATAAAGAGTAACTCACATTCATAGCCATAAGACAGAGTGAATTATAAACATACACCGAGTGACTCACTGTCATGGCCATAAGACAATGATTTACAAACATACATTGAGTGACTCACAATAATAGCCTTAAGAGTGTGATGTACAAACAGACACTGAATGATTCAATGTCATAGCTATAAGACATAGTGATTTACAAACATACACTGAGTGACTGTGTGTCATAGCCATAAGACATACTGTTTTGCAAATATACATTGAGTGTATCACTGTCATAGGCATAAGACATAGAGGTTTGCAAACAGACATTCAGTGACGCACTGTAATCGCCACAAGACGTAGTGATTTACATACATATGCAGAGTGACTTATTGTCATAGCCATAAGACACAATGATTTACAAACATACACTGAGTACCTCACTTTCATATCCATAAGACTTAGTGCTTTATATACACTGAGTGACTCACTGAGAGAACCATAAGACATAGTGATTTACAAACATGTAGTGAGTGACTCAGTGTTATACCCATAACACACAGTGATTTACAAATATACACAGAATATCTCACTGTCATATCCGTAGCACACAGTGTTTTACAAAAATATACTGATTGACTCGCTGTCATAGCCATAAGACTTGGTGATTTACAAATATACAATGTGTGACTCACTGGCATAGCCATAAGACAGAAATTTACAAACATAAACAGTAACTCACAGTCATAGTCATAAGATATAGTGATTTACAAACATACACTGAGTGACTCACTGTCATAGCCATAAGACAGTGATTTACAAACATACACTGAGTGACTCACTGTGACAGCCTTCAGTCATTGGAATTTACAAACATACACTGAATGATTCACTATCATAGCCATGACACACAATGATTTACAAACATTCACTGAGTGACTCACTATCAAAGTCATAGAATATAGTGATTTACATGCAAAGACTGAGTGACTCACTGTCATACCGATAAGACATGGTAATTTATGAATATACACTGTATCTTACTGTCATTGCCATAAGAAAGTGATTTAGAAACATGATTCGTAAATCACACTCATAGTCATAAGGCAGAGTGATTTACAAACATACACTGAGTGACTCACTGTCATAGCCATAACACATAATGATTTATGAACATACATTGAGGGACTCACTGTCATAGCCATAAAATATAGTGATTTGCAAACATAGACTCAGTGACTCGCTGTCATAGCCATATGATATAGTGATTTACAAACATACAGTTAGTTACTCGTTATAGGAGCCATAAAACATATTGATTTACAAAATACACTGAGAGATTCACCGTCATAGCCATACGACATAGTGATTTGAAACATATACTGAGTGAGTCACTGGTATAGCCATAAGATATAGTGATTTACAAGCATAAACTGATTGACTTACTCTCATAGTCATAAGACATAGTGATTTACAAGCATACACTGAGTGACTCACAGTCATAGTCATAAGGCATATTGATTTACAAGCATACACTGCGTGACTCACTGTCATAGTCATAAGACATAGTGATTTACAAGCATATACAATGCAAATCACTTTCATAGCCTCAGGACAGTGATTTACAAACATACACTGAGTAAATCACTGTCATAGCCATAAGACAGTGATTTATAAAGATACAGTGGGTGATTCACTCTCATAGCCATGATACATATTGATGTACAAACATACATTGTCTGACTCACTGTCATAGCCATATGATATACAGATTTGCAAACATACACTGAGTAATTCACAGTTATTGCCATAAGACATAGTGCTTTAAAAACATACAATGTGTGACTCACTGAGAGAGCCATAAGACATAGTGATTTACAAACAAATTGTGAGTTACTCAGTGTCATACCCATAACACATAGCGATTTAAAAACATACACTGAATAACTCACATATGATTTACAAACATATACTGAATGACTCGCTGTCATAGCCATAAGATATGGTGATTTCCAAATATACACTGTGATTCACTGTCATAGCCATAAGAAAGTGATTTATAAACATAAAGAGTAAATCACAGTCATAGTCATAAGACAGAGCCATTTACAAACATACTCTGAGTGATTCACTGTCATAGCCATAAGATATAGTGATTTACAAACATACTCTGAGTGATTCACTGTGATAGCCTTCACACACAGGGATTTTGAAATTTACACTGAGTGATTCACTGTCATAGCCATAACACATAATGATTTACAAACACAGACTGAGTGCCTCAGTGTCATAGCGATAAGAAATGGTAATTTACAAATATACACTGTGTGACTCACTGTCATAGGTATAAGACAGTGATTTACAAACATAAAGAGTAATTCAGAGTCATAGCCATAAGACATAGTGATTTACAAACATACATTGAGTGACTCACTGTGATAGCCTTCAGACATAAGGATTTACAAACATACACTAAGTGACTCACTGTCTTAGCCATAACACATAATAATTTTCAAACATACACTAATGGACTCACTGTCACAGCGATAAAACATAGGGATTTGCAAACGTAGACTGAGTGACTCGCTGTTATAGCCATAACATATAGTGATTTACAAACATCCTGTGAGTCGGTGTTATAGCCATAAGTCATAGTGTTTTACAAACATAAACTAAGTGACTCAAAGATATAGCCAAAAGATATAGATATTTACAAACATACATTGAGTGACCCACTGTCAAAACGATAACACATAGTGATATACAAACATATACAGAGTGACTCACTGTCATAGCCATAAGATGTAGTGATATACAGACATACATTGAGTGACTCACTGTCATAGCCATAAAGCATAGTGATTTAAAAGAGTACAGAGTAACTCACTGACATAGCCATAAAACATAATGATTTACAAATAGACACTGAGTGACCCACTGTCACAGCATTAAGACATACTGATTTACAAACATATACTGAGCGACTCACTATCAGAGCCATAAGACATACTGATTTACAAACATACACTGAGTGACTCACTGTCATATCCATGACATAATGATTTACAAACATACAGTGGATGAGTCACTGTCATAGCCATAAGACATAGTGATTTACAAACTTACAGTAAGGGACTCACTGTCATAGCCATAAGATATAATGATTTACAAATATATTCTGAGTGACTCGATGTCATAGAAATAAGACATAGTGATTTGCAAACATACACTGAGTGACTCACTTTCATTGCCATAAGGCATAGTGATTTAAAAACATTCAGAGTAAGTCACTATTATAGCCATAAGACAAATTAAATTACAAGCATACAGAGTAACTCACTGTCTTAGCCATAAGACATTTCGATTTACAAAAATACTCTGAGTAACTCACTGTCATAGTCAAAAGACACAGTGATTTAAAATATGCACTGAGTGACTTACTGTCATAGCAACAAGACATGATGATTTGCAAACATATACTGAGTGCCTCACTGTCATAGATATAACTCACAGTGATTTACAAACATACACTGAGTACTCACTGTCAGAGCCATAAGTCATTGTGAATTACAAGCATACACTAAGTGACTCAATGTCGTAGCCATAGAAGATAGAAATTTACAAACTTGCAATAAATCACTTACTGTCATACCCATAAAGAAGTGATTTCCAAACATAAAACTGAGTGACTCACTGATACAGCCATAAGACATAGGCAGTTAGAAACACACTCTGAAGACTCACTGGTTTAGCCATAAAACATAGTGATTTGCAAACATACAGTGAGTGACTCTCTGTCATAGCCGTAGGACAGTGTTTTGAAATATACACTAAGTGACTAATTGTCCTAGCCATAAGACATAGTGATTGACAAGCATACACTAAATGACTTAGTGTCATACCCATAAGATAATGTGATTTACAAGCATCACTGAGTGATTCACTGTCATAGCCATAAGTCATAGTAATTTACAAGCATACACTAAGTGACTCACTGTCAGAGCTATAAGACAAAGTGATTTACAAACATACAGAGTAACTCAGTCATAGCCATACGACATAATGATTTACAAAAATACACTGAGTGACTCAATGTCATACCTATTAGACAGTGATTTACAAACATACTGCGACAGACTCTCTGTCATAGTCATAAGACACCGAGATTTCAAAACATAACCAGAGTGACTAACTGTAATAGCCATAAGACATAGCGATTCAAATACATACACTGAGTGAATGACTGTCATACCCATATGATATAGCGATTTAAAAACATACAAAGTGAATCACTGTCACAGACATAAGGTATAGTCATTTACAAACATACACTGAGTGACTCACTGTCATAGCCAAAAGAATTACCGATTTACAAAAATACACGGAGTAACTCGCTGCCATAGCCGTAAGACATACTGATTTACAAACATACACTACGTGACTCATTGTTATAGCCATGAAATATAGTCAATTAAAAACATACACAGATTGACTCACTACCATACCCATAAGAAATAGTGATTTACAAACATATAGCGAGTGCCTTCTGTCATAGCCATAACACATAGCCATGAGACATAGTGATTTAAAAACACACTTAGTGACTCACTGTCATACCCATAAGACATAGCGATTCTAAATCATACAAAGTAGATCACTGTCAAAAACATAAGGCATAGTCATTTACAAACATACACTGAGTGACTCACTGTCATAGCCATAAGACATACCGATTTACAAACATGCACTAAGTGACTCATTGTTATAGCCATGTAATATACTCAGTTACAAACATACGCAGAGTGACTCACTACCATACCCATAAGACATAGTGATTCAAAAACATACAGTGAGTGTCTTCTGTCATAGCCATAACAAATAGTAATTTACAAACATAAGCTGAGTGACTCATTAACATAGGAATAACACATAGTGATTTAAAACATAAACTGAGTGACTCACTGTGATAGCCACAACATATACTGATTTACAAGCATAAACTGATTGACTCACTGTCATACCCATAAGACATAGTGATTTAAAAGAATACAATGAGTGACTGAGTGTCACTGACATAAGTAATAGTGATTTACAAGCATAGACCAAGTGGCTCACTGTTATAGCCATAGGACATTGTGATTTAAAAACATACACTGAATGACTTACTGTTATAGCTGTAAGACATAGTGATTTACAAACATACAGAGTAACATACTGTCATAGCAAAAAGACAAAGTGATTTACAAACATACGCTGATTGAATCACTGTCACAGTAATAGACATACTGATTAGCATCCAATGAATGACTCAGTGTCATGGCCATAAGACATAGTGATTTACAAACAAACACTCAATGACTCACTGTCATAGCCATAAAACACAGTGATTTACAAACATACAGTGAATGACTCGCTGTCTTAACAATATAGCAAAGTGATTTACAAACATACACTGAAGGACTCACTGTCATAGCCATAATACAGAGTGATTTACAAACATACACTGAGTGACTAACTGCCAAAGCCATAACACATATTGATTTACAAACATACACTAAGTGACTCAATTTCAAAGCCATAAGACACACTTATTTACAAGCATACAGAGTAACTCACTGCTATAGAAATAAGACATAATGATTTAAAAATGTACAGTGACTCTCTGTCATAGCCATAAGACATCCTGATTTACAAACATACACTGAGAAAGAAAAATTGTCATAGCCTTTAGACATAGTGATTTAAAAACATGCAGAGTAAATCACTATCATAGCATTAAGACATAAGGAGTTACAAGCATACACTAAGTGACTCACTGTCATAGCCAATAAACATAGTAAAATGTCATAGCCATAAGTCAGTGATTTACTAACATGCACTGAGTGATTTACTGTCATAGATATAAGACACAGTGATTTACAAACACACACTATGTGACTCACTGTAATAGCCATAAGACATAGTGATTTAAAAACAAAAAGCAACTCACTTTCATAGCCATAAGACATAATGAATTACAAGCATTTACTGAAGGAATCACTGCCATAGCCATAAGACATAGTGTTTTGCAAAGATACACTGAGTGACATATTGGCATAACCATAAGACATGGTGATTTACAAACATATACTGTGACTCACTGTCATAGCCATAAGACAATGATTTGCAAGAATGCGGAGTAACTAACTGTCATATCTAAAAGGCCTACTGATTTACAAACATAGAATGAGTGACTCACTGTCATTGCCATAAGACATATTGGTTTACAAATATACAGAATAACTCACTCTCATAACCATAAGACATGGTGATTTACAAAAATACACTGAGTGACTCACTGTCATAGCCATGAGATATCCTGATTTACAAACATACACTGAGTAACTCACTTTCATAGCCATAAGACATAAGGAATTACTAGCATACATTGAGTGACTCACTGTCATAGCCATCAGACATAGTGATTTACAAATATACGGTGAGTGATTCTCTGTCACAGATATAAAACATAGTGATTTACAAACGTACAGTCATTGACTCACTGTCATAGCCAAAATACATAGTGATTTACAAACATACACTAAGTGACTCACTGTCATAGACATAAGACATAGTGATTTACAAACACACATTGAGTGACTCACTGTCATAGCCATAAGACATAGTAATTACAAACATACAGAGTAACTCACTATCATAGCATTAAGACATAATGAATTACCAGCATACACTTAGTAAATCACTGTCATAGCTATAAGACATAGTGTTTTGCAAACATACACTGAGTGACACACTGTCATAGCCATAAAACAATGTGATTTACAAATATACACTGTGTGACTCACTGTCACAGCCATAAGACAGTGATTTACAAACATAAAGTGTAATTCAATGTCATATCCATAAGACATACTGATTTACAATCATAGACTGAGTGACTCACTGTTATTGCCATAAGACATAGTGATTAACAAATATAAAGAGTAACTCAATGTCAAAAACATAAGATATAGTGATTTACAAATATACACTGAGTGTCTCACTGTCATTGCCATAAGACATACTGATTTACAAACATAAACTGAGCGACTCACTGTTATAGCCATAAGACATACTGATTTACAAACATACACTGAGTGACCCACTGTCAATGACATAAGACAAAGAGATTTATAAACACACACTGAGTAACTCATTGCCATAACCAAAAGTCAGATTGGTTTAAAAACATAGGGTAAGTCACTATCATAGCCATAAGACACATTGAAATACAATCATGCACTGAGTAACTCATTGTCATAGCCATAAGACATAGTGATTTACAAACATACACTGAGTGACTCACTTTCATAGATATAACACACAGTGATATGCAAACATACACTGAGTGACTCACTATCAGAGCCATAAGTCATAGTGAGTTACAAGCATACACTAAGTGACTTACTGTCATAGCAATGAAACAGTGATTGACAAACTTGCACTGAGGGACTTACTGGCATAGCCATAAGACAGTGATTTCCAAACATACAATAAGCGATCCACTGACATAGCCAAAAGACATAGGGCTTTACAAACATACTCTGGGAGACTCACTGTCATTGCCATAAGACAGTGATTTACAAACATACATTGAGTGACTCACTGACATAGACATGTGATATAATGATTTACAAACATACAGTGAGTGACTCTCTGACATATCCGTAAGACATAGTGATTTGAAACATACACTGAGTGACTAACTGTCATAACCCTAAAACATTGTGATTGACAAGCATGCACTGAGCGACTCAGTGTCATTGCCATAAGACACAGTGATTTATAAGCATATACTGAGTGACTCGCTGTCATAGCCATAAGTTATAATGATTTACAATCATACAGAAAGTGACTCTGTCATAGCTATAGGACGTAGTGATTTACAAACATACACTAATCAACTTGATCCAGAAGACAAAGTGATTTACAAACAGAAAGAGTAACTCACTGTCATAGCCATAAGACATAGTGATTTAGAAACATACACAGAGTGACTCAAAGTCATAGCTATAAGACAGTGATTCACAAACATATAGTTAGTGACTCTCTGTCATATACATAAGATTTGGTGATTTACAAACATAACCTGATTGACTAGCTGTCATAGCCATAAGACAGTGATTAAAAACATACACTAAGGGACTCACTGTCATAGCCATAAGATATAGTGATTTACAAACACACACTGAGTGACTCACTTTCATAGCCATGAGACATAGTGATTTACAAATATGCCGAGTAAATCACTGTCATGGATGTAAGGCATAGTCATTTATAATCATACACTGAGTGACTCACTATCAAAGCCATAAGATGTACAGATTTTCAAACATACACTGAGTGACTCACTGTTATAGCCATTAAACATAGTCATTTACAAACATACACTTAGTGACTTACTGTCATAGCCATAGGACTTAGTGATTTACATACATACAGTGAGTGACCTTCTGTCATAGCCATAACACATAATAATTCACAAACATATACTGAGTGACTCATTGTCATAGCCATAACGCATAGTGATTTAAAACATATAATGAGTGACTCATTGTCATAGCCATAACATATACTGATTTACAAGAATACACTGATTGACTAACTGTCATAACCATAAGACATAGTGATTTACAAGCTTACACTAAGTGACTCAGTGTCGTTGACATAAGTCAAAGTGATTTACAAGCATAGACTAAGTGACTCACTGTCATGGCCATAGGACATAGTGATTTAAAAACGTACTCTGAGTGACTCACTGTCATAGCCATAAAACATAGTGATTTACAATTATACAGAGTAACACACTGACATAGCCAAAAGGCATAGTGATTTACAAACATACACTGAGTGACTCACTGGCACAGCCATAAGACATACTGATTAACATCCACTGAATGACTCACTGTCATTGCCATGACATAGTGATTTACAAACATACACTCAGTGACTCACTGTCATAACCAAAAGACACAGTGGTTTACAAATATACAGTGAATGACTCGCTGTCATAGCCATATAACATAGTGATTTACAAACATACAATGAAGGAGTCAGTCATAGCCATAAGACATAGTGATTTACAAACATACACTGAGTGACTAACTTCCATAGCCATAAGTCATATTGATTTTCAAACATACACTGAGTGACTCACTTTCAAAGCCATAAGACATACTGATTTAAAAACATAGAGTAACTCACGGTCATAGCCATATGGCATACCGATTGACAAACATACATTGAGTGACTCACTTTCACACACATATAGCACAGTGATTTACAAACATACACTGAGTGACTAATTGCCATAGCCATAAGACATGGCTATTTACAAATATACACTGTGTGACCCACTGTCCTAGCCATAAGACACTGATTTACAAACATAAAGAGTAACTAACACTCATAGCCATAAGACATACCAATTTACAAACATACACCGAGTGACTCAGTGTCATTGCCATAAGACATAGTCCTTTACAAACGTACACTGAGTGACTCATTGAGAGAGCCATAAGACATAGTGATTTACAAACATATAGTGAGTGACTCACTGTCAAAGCCATAACACAGCAATTTACAAACATACACTGAATAACTCACTGTCAGAGCCATAACACATAGTGATTTACAAACATACACTGAGTGACGCGCTGTCATAGCCATAAGATATAGTGATTTAGAAATATACACTGTGTGACTCACTATCATTGCGATAAGACAGTGATTTACAAACATAAAGGGTAATTCACGGTCATAGTCATAAGAGATAGTGATTTACAGACATACACTGAGTGACTCACTGTCATAGTCATAAAATATAGTGATTTAAAATCATACACCGAGTGACTAACTCTTATGGGTTTCAGACATAGGGATTTACAACTATACACTGACTCACTGTCTTATCCATAACATGTAATAATTTGCAAACATGAACTGAGTGACTCACTGTCAAAGCCAAGAAACATAGTGATTTACAAACATACACTGAGTGATTCACCGTCATAGCCATAAGATATAGTGATTTACATATATCCAGTGAGTGACAGTGTTAAAGTCATAAGACATAATGATTTACAAACATACACTAAGTGATTCACAGACATAGCCATAAGACATAGATATTTACAAACATACATTGAATGACCCAATGTCATGGCCATAACACATAGTGATGTACAAACATACACAGAGTGACTCACTGTCAGAGCAATAACATATGATGATTTACAAACATACACTGAGTGACTCTTTGTCATAGCCATAAGGCATAGTGATTTTCAAACATACACTAAGTAATTCACTTTCATAGCCATAAGACATATTGATTTACAAACATACACTAAATGACTCATTGTCATAGCCATAAGACATAGTAATTTAAAAACATAGAGTAACTCACTATCGTAGCCATAAACATAGGGAATTACAAGCATACACTGAGTGACTCACTATCATAGCCATAAACATAGGGAATTACAAGCATGCATTGAGTGACTCACTAGCATAGCTATTAGATATAGTGACTTACAAATATACAGTGAGTGACTCGCTGTCGTGGACATAAGACATAATGATCCACAAACATACAGTTAGTGACTTACTGTCATAGCCATAATACATAGTGATCTAAAAACATACAGTGCAAAGATACACTGAGTCAATCACTGACAGCCATAAGACAAAGAGTTTTGCAAAAAGATATTCAATGACTCACTTTAATAGCCATAAGACATAGTGATTTCCATACCTACATTGAGTGAGTAACCTTCATAGCCCTAATACATAGTGATTTGCAACCATACACTGACTGATTCACTATCATAGCCATAAGACATAGCGATTTACAAATATACACTAACTGACTTACTGTCAGAACTATAAGACATAGTGATTTACAAACATACACTGAGTGACTTACTCTCATAGCCATAAGACTGATTTACAAACATAAAGAGTAACTCATTGTCAAACTCATTAAACATAGTGATTTACAAACATACACTGAGTGACTCACTGTCATTATCACAAGACATAGTGATTTACAAATATGCAGAGTAAGTCACTGTCATAGCCATAAGACATAGTGGTCTACAAAAATACGCTGAGTGACTCACTGTCATAGCCATTAGACATATTGATTTACAGACATACACTGAGTGACTCACTGTCATAACCATAAGACATAG
>JAUUDZ010192812.1:1352-17937 GCA_032361705.1 Panulirus versicolor | reverse complement strand
CCAGTCCTCTGTTCTTAACGCTACCTTGCAAATGCAGGAAATGGTGGATAGTATGACAGATAGATAGATATATATATATATAACGCGGGAGACAGCGACAAAGTATAATAAAAAATATATGTATGCGTTTATGTTTATACATGTTTGTGTGGGTGGGTTGGGCCATTCTTTTGTCTGTTTCCTTGTGCTACCTCACTAACGCAGGAGACAGCGATTAAGTAAAAAAAAAATATATATATGTATATTTATATGGGTTATTGGACTATGCATGCTTGTGGCTACACCACGAGTGAAAAATCACCTTCCACAAGGTTGTACAAATTTGTCACATTCACAGAAAGGTGGTTCTGGAGTATTAAGAATAAATAATTGACATAAATGTTAAAAGAAGATAAAAGGCCCCAGGTATTTGTTGCTAATAGTTGATATAACAGACATTTTTTTGGATACCTGTGTGCTTCCTTAGAAGTTAATGCCAAAAAGTGGATTAAATAAAATGTTTGCTTTGACAGAAGAAAGTTAAATATTTGCTGGAAAATTATAGTCTAGTCAGGGCTGGGATCTCTAATTTATGAACATTTCCTTTTCTGTCTGGATAAATAATGTATATAGTTAGCAAAAAAGGTATTGGATATGTGAAGATCATGGCTGTGAGTTGCCACCTCCAACCACATGATAAAACCATCTACTCAGGCTGCTGGACAGTACAGATTACTACTCTAGCTATGTACAAATTTTTGATGTTACTATTCTCAGATTGATTCATTTACCCATGTTGATGCCTGCTTATGTTTTGCAGTCTCAACAAGAAGTGTTGATGCTGAAGCACTCGCCAAGTACCTAATGATGATATGTTCAATTTGTGTGGCAGAAAAATTTTTGCTTTGTATATCCTGTTCCTAATCACCCATGGTCTGTATTCCATAGGTCAGATATTTTTGTGAATTTATAGATTGTAAAAACTTTTGATCTTTTGTTATTGTTTATACATGATGCTTTAACAATATGATATTAGTGTTTTGAGTTTTTATTTCATTTTGAAACCTAATGACATATATATAAGAAATTTTGTCTCAAAGAGTATGCATGTCCACTACTCCATTTTCAGCTAAAGGAAATTGGTGATACAATGATTAAATTTAAAGGAGCCCAACATAATGTAAGAGGGTTGTCAATAGTTATGAAGGAAATTACTAGTGGACAAAGGATAGGATTTCTTGATGGGTAGATTTCAAGAAGGTGCCAGTGTCCAGGAGGTGTTGGGTAAAGAGTCTTGGGTGAGAAATACACTGAGATCAGAAGGACCTGTATGTGGAATTAATGAATCTAGAGAAGGAGTGTGACAGAGATGCTCTGTGCAGGGTTGTGCGAATACATGGTATGGGAGCAAACTTGCTAAAAACAGAGTTTTTATCTAAGGATTAAGGTATGTGTGCACATACGAAGAGTTTTAGAAGGGTGAGTGGTTTCAGGTAAAGGGGAGTTTTCTTCAGGGGTCAGTGATGTCACTGTGGTTATATTTGTTTTATAGGTAGGGTGGTGAAGGAAGTGATTGCAAGGGGCATGGGTACAGAAGCAGGTATGCAATCTGTTGGGGGTGAGGAAGTCCTGGGAGATGACTCAGTTGTCTGTTTGCTGATGACATGAAGACTGGAGGTATGTTTGAGTGAAAACTCCAAAAGCTGGTGTCATGAGTTTAGAGTAGTGTGTAAAAGTTGGGAGTAAAAGAATAAATGCAATCTCAATAGTTTAGCATTTAAGAGGAACAGGTTGTTTGGAGTTTTATTTCAAATGGAGAGAATTTGGAGGAGGTCCACTGGAGTGTTTTACATAACTGGGAGTGGATATGACAGCAAATGGACTCGTGGAAGTTGAAGTGACTCATAGGTACTCATTGGTTGGGTGAGTGGGCAAAGGTCCTGAGTGCATTGAAGAATAAGTGGAAAGACAGGCCACTGTCTTTAAGGTAAAAGATAGGTATGTCTGATGGTTTAGTGGTCCCATCAGTACTGTTTGGATATGGGGATAGGCCCAAGACAAAAATATGAAGAAGAGGGTGGAAATGAAATGTTTGAGGATAATACGTGTTGTGAGGAGGGCTGATTTAATAAGATATGGGAGGGTTAAAAAGAGGCGTTATAGTAAAACGATTATGTATGAGAGCTGAACTGGTGTGCTGAAATGGTTTAGTCATGTATACATGTCAAGTGAAGAGAGCATGACTTAATAGGGTATACATGATAGAGGGAACAAGAAAAAGGGAGAGACCAAGGATGTGTGGAGTTAAGATGCTTTGAAAGTTCCAGGCCTGATCATGCAAAGGTATAGAGCAAACTGGAGCGATGTGGTATACAGGGGACGACATGTTGTCAATGGGTTGAACCACGATATGTGAAACAACTAGGCAGAACCACAGAAAGGTCTGTGGGTCCTGGTTTCAGTTTAATATATATGTTAGCTGGTGTGGATGTGAAAGAATGCAGCAGTTCTTTATCTGTTCCTGGTGCTACCTCATTAATGTGAGAAACACAACTTGGAAAAAAAACTGATTGGTAAAACAAGAAATTAATGATTTTTGTATTTATTAAATGCTGTTGCACCAAAAGTACACCTAATATTTACATCAGCTACACTAAATATGTTAAATAAAATATCAAAAGAGACTGGCAAAAGTAGGGTTATTTGTGTGCAGAATGACAGTGTAAGAATAAGATGTGGTAGTATGTGATCTGATTGACTGAGTTAACCAAAGTGTGCAGAAATAGTTTGGATACATGGAGAGATTAAGTGATGAATGACGAAAGTCTGACAAAGAAGATCCATAAGGTACAGGATGGCAGAATAAGAGGTAGGGGAGGACCAAGAAAGAGATGGAAGGATGGACTGGAAGAGGCTTTGGGATGCCAGGGTCTGAGGATATAGAAGGGTGAGAAGCATGCACGGGATAATACGAACTGGAGCCATGTACTTGTGGGTAAGATGCTACCACTGGTCCAAACCAGAGCACATGAAGTGGTGTGGGAAAATAACAGAAATGATCTGGGTCTGGCTATGAATGATGGGGCTCTGGTTGCATACAATATAAATGAGAGCTAAAAAGTGGATGTTAACAGATGAGGCCACTATCTCTTCTGTTCCTGGCACTATCTCATCATAGCAGGAAATGGCAAACAAGGTATGAAGAAAAATCCAAAGAAAGATGTAAATGTCAGTATTTTAAAATCTTATCCACATCACTAACAATATTTCCATGAAAGAGAGGGAGGCACAACTATGTTATTCTGCTTTAAAGGCTATACCACTCTTATGGTACATAAAGAGATGACAGGTGTCTTTATGCATTTACAGGAGGCAAGGTAGCATGGAAAAAGTAACTCACGTAACTGGGAGTCTGCCTTGTGCCAGCCTGTCAAGTTCAGGATGAGCATCCTACTGCCAAATACCACCAACACATACATGTGGCAGTATACACTTGATTCACCCAGAATAAACAAGAATGGAATTAATAACAAATAAAAAGTAGAATTCAAAAAGTAATGACTCCTTTAATGATTCCTGCTCTACATCTGTATTTTGATAGCAGAAGCCAAATGGAAACAAGTGATGTCATATTGAATTCACAGAAGCCACACACTGTAAACTAGAATATAAAATAGACAATACTTCAAAAAGGAACAAAAACTCTATGTAAGTTGGAGGCAACATCTACATATTCAAGCTTCAAGTATGTGGCTTTCATGATGATCTCTTGTAGAATTTTGTCTGATTCTGTGTATCACATTATCAACTTTCAAATATACATATCATAGTGCAGACTAATTATCAAATAAAATAATTTGTTACCTGCAAAAAAATACATTTAATATATAATGTTTGACAAATTTCTTATGCTGAGGTTCTTCGTTTTTCAGCCTCCCTCTGAAAATACTGGCGAACATGATGGGTTGCCACTCTCTGGAAAAAGGCATTTCGTGTTGCAGTCACCATGCCAGACCCAACACCTGACCGGTATTTTATGATCATTCCTTCATCCTCCTCATCTGGCTCTAAAAACTGTTGCAAGGGAATGAACTGTTCTACTTGCTCTGGAGTCAGACGAAAGAACTGCAATGCACCAGACATATCACCCCACAGCATTTTACGATAGTCCACTGGCCAATATTGCTGCAGTGGAATAAGAAGAAACAGGGCAAAAGTAGAATCACCATAGGACACACTCATGAACTGCTCCAACATTTTCCTGTACCACATGATGAGCGAGTTAAAACCTTCAGGTGGGCTATTCACATCCAGATTTGCATAACCCTTATTGCGGAGAAGCTCAATGATACAGCCCTGAAGGTATGAGCTGATATTAGTATCAAGGAATATATCATTAGCAACTAAAAAGACTAATGACAGGTGCTGTATCCAAACAGTCACATTAGCGGTGTTGAGAGTTACTTTTCTGCGGTGCTTAAGGATAAGATAAGCCATCTGTAAGCATCTTGTCACAATGAGGAGATCCTCAGGGGAAGACTGGTCACTAGAATGCTGCTGCTGTGATTGGGGTGACTGCTGGGATGTCTTAAAGACATGCTTTATGGGATTCATTGGCCAATATTTGTCAAGAACTAATGGAAACTCAGTCTGGCTTATTGTAATACCATTGATAACGAAAGGAACACCACTTTTTAGAACCGCACTAGCATTATATCCTTTTTTACTAACTAAGCAGCTTATAAGTTCACTTTCAATTGACTTTATGGACTTGCAGATGTTCTTTGTCAGCTGAACTGGTGAAAGGATTGGCTGAATTATAGCTGGAGATTTGAGAGGTTCATAATCAATGAGAGCAAGGTCACCTACTTGGGTGCTAATCTCAGTCAGATCTGAGGTAAACTCTGGAGCACATATTACAGATGATAACAATACTTTTATTAAATGCTCATCTCCCTTATGAATACAGGACATCATGCACATAGCAGTTTTATGATATAACTTTCTTCTGCTGCAACCTTTTAGAGATGCCAGCTGCAGGACATTACATATAAAATGTGTTTCAATTCGAGTTAGCCACTGTGAGGACAACAATTGACATGAAAGGCACACTCTCTCTAAATATGATGATATCTCCTCTGAGTCTAAGAAAGCATGAGCTGAATGATCCTCTAGTGTTGGATGAAGAGTATGGAGAGATACAAGAAGATTACTAAATGGGAGAAGCAATGGATGAGGAGAAGATGGGCGAAGAAGAGGAATTACTTCACCTCCAAAAGTAACACAACCCAGGGAACCCAAATTGTTTGGGTCCCGATCAGTGCCTGGAGCAAAGTCACTAACAAATGATGAGTGACTTGGAAGAGCACTAATTAGCCTTCTAAAAGCTAATGACCTTAGGAATGGTGCAATTATGTTATTATGGAGGTTCAGGATCTTCACATAGGCCTCACTGCTATATGAGACTTGATCTTTCCATTTAACATAGTAAGCATCCAAGAAAATACAGCAACTACCAATAAGCCTCAGAGCAGAGAAGGTAGTCTCACTACTTTGTGTTAACTGAGTCAACCATTTTGCAAAGCATGTTTCTACTAAATGTGGGAAGTCACTCAGGTCATTCCATGCCAATTCTGGTGGTTTGAGGACTTCTGCCTTACCATCAGCACCTATAACTGTCCCCTGATTCAACTTCATTTTGTTCTCAAGAAGGGTATGTGTGGCAGCTACATTTACAGCTCGAGTTAAAGCACTAATTATATGTGATCCTACATCATAGTTAAACTTATTTTTGTCTGTTTCTTCGTTGACTGACACCTTGTCTCTGTAAAATACTAACTGCTTTACCAACAATGGGTAGAAACTTGCAATGGCTTCCTGGGGTTTAGATAGTCCATAAGTAAGCAATACAGCCCAAATAGCATAGGCTTCCTGGCTCAACATCAGGGCTTCCTGGAGGGGCATGCTTAACTGACTGGGTTCAAGGGATACATATGCCAAGATCTGACTCATAATTTGGTGGCTGTTGACCAGGATAGCTGCTAGCTGACGACCCTTGGCTGCTATTATCTGAGGACAGAGAGTATAATTAGCAACTTTATCCTGTTCTTTATAAAACTGGCTTTAACCCAGGCATTTCCAAAAAGATATTTAATCTTGGCTTTAACATTTTACTGATTCTTCTTCAAGAGAATTTGACTTCCCTAAAAGCCTTTTAATACAGACTTTTCAAGAAAGTTTAAACTTTTTAAACAAACTCAAAAATTTCTTTATACCTAAAAAATAAATCTCACCTGAAAGTCTTTACACAGTCTTTGATCTCAGCCTTGTTACAGAAACTTTGAGAAACTTTAACTGGAGCTCTCTGAAAAATCTGAACTGAAGTTCCTTTTATGAAGCTTAAGATTCTTACCTGAAAACATTTTCAAAAGAACTTTCAATAAACTATGAAACCTAACCTCCTTAACATTTTCTTAAGTTACTCTAAAATTCTATCACTAGAGCACCATCAAACACCCTTCATTCAAACTTACTGTAAAAAAGTATGCACCTGGAAAGATTCATTTCTGAGCTGAGCTTGTGACAAGGATACCAATGCTATAAAACTTTTGCCACATTTTCACACACGAGCATTGACAATAAAAATATTATATATGACGCATCATTGGAAACAGATCATGTAATGCTCAAGTTTGACTAAGTGTTAATTGAGGACATTGAAAAAGCAGAGGTCAGACAAAACAGAGGTTAGATATATTCATGGAAACAACTAACCTCAACAATTTCTATGATACCATAATTCAAGAAATCAAGTTCAGGAACCAGGACTCTGTGGTGAGAGGTTCTGTGAAACTTACAATAAGGGACTAGGAACACAGGTGCCTTTAACCTCAACTACTGAGGGAATGGTAAGAAATGGAAAGAATTGCTTAAAAAAAGATGTCAAAAATCAAAAGTTGCCTTCAAGATGTGCAGTGACAAAGATACAGATGACACTTCAGCCAGCCAGCATTTGCAAGGTAAAAGAGAGCAAAGAACAAGTACACCAGTAAGAAAAGAGAAATAAAAAACTGAAAAGAATATTGTGGACAAGTCAAGAGAAAATCCAAAACTTTTCCAACCATTCATCAGGAGTTTGTTTTTAGTAAAAGAGCTGCTAATCAGGCTGAAGTAAGAACTGAAAAGGATAATGTAAGGATATTTGAGGAACTGAACAACAAGTTCAAAAGTGTGTACACAGCAAAAGATACTACAGTCCCAACATCAGTGACATGGAATAAATAGGAGATTTTAGAAAACAATGAGATATCTACAAATGACATTAACAAAATGCTAAAGGTCTTGATCCATACAAGGTTCATGGTCCCTGTGAAATTTCGCCGTAAGTACAAAAGATGTGTGTAGATGTACAGGCCAAACCTCTTGAAATACTGTTCAAGATGCCTCTGGACTGAGACAAAGTGCTAAGAGAGTGGAAATGGACAAACATCATAATCATCTATGAGAAGTGAGACCAAGAAAAATGTAGAACTACACAAACCAGTCTCACTGACAAGTATGGTCTATAAGGTTTGGAAAATAAATAGAGAGCAATTGGATGACTTTCTACAATGAAGAAATTACCAAAGACAATAGTTTTAGGGAAAAGAGATTATGAGTAACAAACCTCTTAGATTTCCAAAAGTAAGCTCTAACTTAGACAAAAAGAGAGGCTAGAGGGATCGTTTATATCTAGACTCCCAGGAATCATTTGACACTACCAAATGGGAGTTTTTGATAAAGAAGCTGGATCACTAGGTAGGAATGAGGGAGAAACTACTTTAACAGATAAAAGACCATCTATATGGAAGGTAACAAAGGACGTATGTCAAGGGGAGCCATCTCAAGATGAGTCCAGGTCACCAACAGAGTGCCACAAGGTTTTGTTCTGGGATGACTACTCTTTTTGATGTGTAATGACTTGCCTAAATGTTTTCAAATGATGTACAAGTTATAAGGGAAGTGAACAACTTGGAGGACTGCATTACCTTGCAAAGGGACCTTAACAAACTCCAAAGATGGTCTGATACATAGCAGATGAAGTTCAAACCAAGTAAATGTTAAGTACTGAGGATGGGTCAAAATGAAAGGCCTCAATATGATTACCATCCACGAAGAGACAAGCTGCAGGAGTCTATGTGTAAGAAAGACTTGGGAGTTGATTTTACCCCTAACCTACTGCCAGAGTTCTACCTTACGAGACCAATTGTCTATCTATCTACCTATTCATCTGTGTCCCTGATGCTTGTGCCCTCCAGGAACCCCTTCTAAGGGGTGGCTGTTCACATCATATATAAGGCTAAACCTATATCAGAAATATTCTTTATCTGTTTGAATCCCTTTTATGGACTTGAAAAACAGTGTTGATAAAAACTGGTCCAACTGCACACTCTATGAAAACCTGGCCTCTCATCTCTATTGTGTATTTTTATAATAGATGAGCTGGTGATTGCCCTAAGCTTTTTCTTGATAGGGTTGGTGGAAATTTTCAACTCCAACCCATACCTTTTTTCCACAATAGATACCATTCATACATGTTGAAATTCATAAAACTTCCAAAATTCTGGAGATGACCTTGCCTGGCAGAGTTACTGTCAGGCAAACATGCCTGATGACCAAACTCAATGACCATGAAAGGGCTGTTTTGATAGGGCATCTCTGTCTTGTGCAGAACACGATTTAAAGGCAGAAAAGGTCTTTCTCAGGGGAGAATATATGGAGCAGCAACATCCTCTCCATACATGAAAAAAAAGGTCTTCCTCTGGGGAAAATATATGAAGCAGCAAAGTCCTTTCCACCCAAGACCTCTTTTCATTATTCGGTAAAGCCAAGTTAAAACATTTTGTGTGGTGTTGAAACTTATATTTTCCACAATATGATGTACTTACATGCAAATTCCCTTCATAAAGTACATACAGGTTTTGGATTTAAAGTGATTTCCTAGTTCTTTCAATGTTTAGCTCTTCCCATTTCTCTCCATATTACTAAGTTGTCACTTTCCACAGTGTTTTCTAAGCATAATTCAACAGCAAGACAAGTGGTGAGTGCTACATACTAGCCCAGCTATATCAGCAAAGTTTCGTTGCTAGGACTCATTTTTTTATAACTGAGCCAGAGTTTACTATGACTTCTTGTACATAGATCACGTATGTGGATGTCTGTTTTTCACATTAACGCAACAGGCATGAGTTAAAATAGTAGTTGGATGATTACAAAGGCTGTATTTACTTGAACAATCTCAAGAATCCAGGTAGAGAGTTAATGAAGGTAGACAGACAGATAGAAAAACAGTTCCTCTGGAAAGTTGGAAACTATCTTAAGTTTCAAATTCCACATGTATGTGATCAAGTTCAAAGCTTGTCCAGAACTGACGGTATATAATTCAGTAAATGGGTAAACCAATGAAGTCAATGCATGAAAAAGGCACATAACCCATCTGGATGTATATTTCACTTAATGTAAAGACCTCTGGATGCTTAAAAAATAATAAAAACATAAACTTATCACAAACAAACATAGAAAACAATACTTCATAAGCAATGTTAAGCATGTGACAAATATAAAATGACCTGTATCTTACCCTCAGCAAACATAAAGCATGTCTTAAAGGTACGCCATAAACAGATCTCATGGAGTCCACACTCTCTCCTGTTAGCAGAGGTGAAAGATTGTGTGGAAGGAAATTTTCCACAATAGTTGAGATGAGGTGTGGGGTATGAGTTAATGTCCAAGCAGCTGTGAGGGAATGGCGCACCATACGCTGTAAGATTCCCAGGATATTTATTACTGTTTGTGGACTTGGCTTGATGGTCTCTAGTAGGTACCTGCAAGAATTACATTCACAGGTAAAGGCTCCAAAATTCTTTTATATCTTTAGAGAAAATTAGCTACTTATTCCATATGAGAAATATCCAAGTCAACATGTTAAAAAAGAATGGGCATCACAGATGAAACTTAAGTTTGTAATAAGGGATGTGGTAAAGCAGTGTAATACACTGATAACCCTACAAAGCTGAGGTTGAATATCAGAGGAATTTGTAAAGATTTACCTGCCATAACAAAAAAGGTCATTCTGCCAGGTCCATGCTTGGTGAGATATACAAGTATGGTTTATAACAACAAAATGATCACCCTCTATGTTCCAGGATGGGTAAGAGGAAAACTGGTCAGGCAGTACTGGCCATTATATAATGGTAACTGTGCAGGACCATGGATGCGTGAAAGGTAATTAATTGGACAGTACTAGCTGATTAAGACATGTGTGGGTAAGGAAGTTCTGTACCAGCCATGATATGGCACTCATCCAAATTGGCTCAAGAAGTGATAGGGGAATTAGCTATTCACCAGAGGCAGCAGTAATATGTTAAATATCCTACTGGACCCAGGCCATGTGACAGGAATATCAGTGAGGCACTTAAAATGTTGGTCAATATTCAGGGCTCTAGCGAGATGTGGGAAATTGTTATCTTACTACTGGACCTAAAAGGCAAGCCAACAAGCATGTCCCCACATAGATGCTGTACCCTTAAATAAAGTAAAAAGTAAAAGATATTGTTATTACGATTAAATAACACTAGACTTTTATTGTGATCTTGCACAATATGAGTATGGTGAGGATCTCTTACAGAGAAAGGGCCCTGAACAACATAGTACATTTTTCAGTCCACTGACCTCTTGCTCGCAGTGATATCACTTGCAGGCACAGTCTGCTAACATCTCTTACAGCTTTAGTGCTGATTCAAAAGTGAACAATATACTACTGTGCTTTGAATGTACCTGAGAAATAAAGCTGAGATATCACATCCTTCCAAGATGAAAATGTACGAAGGGGGATAAATGTGTTGGAAATTAAATGCCTGAGGACAATGTGTGGTATGACAAGGGTCGAGGAAGAAATTAGAGGGTATAAGGGAGGTGTCGTAAAAAAAGAGTATGGTTGAGTGAGGTGAAGACAGTGTAATGAAATGGTTTGGACAAATGGGAGAAGATTAGTGAGGAAAGGATGACAAAGAAGGTATATGTATCAAAGTAAAGGGGACAAGGAGAAAGGGGAGGCCAAAATGGAGATGGAAGGATGGAGTGGGAAAGGTTTTGACTGATTGGGGCTTGAACATGCAAGAGGGTGCGAGGCATGCAAGAAATGGAGTGAACTGAAATGATGTGGTATACCAGGGTCGACATGCTGTCAATGGACTGAACCATGGCGTGTGAAATATCTGGGGTAAACCATGGAAAGGTCTATGAGGCCTGGAGGTGGATAGGGAGCTGTGGTTTTGATGCATTAAACATGACAGCTAGAGACTGAGAGTGAATGAATGCGGCCTTTTTTTGTCTTTTCCTGGCACTAACTTGCTGACATGAGGGGGTGGCAAAGCTCTTCCCAATCTAATGCTCTGTACATGCCTTCACCCTTTCAATCAATACCCTCTCATAAAATTTTCCAGGAATACTCAACAAACTTATGCCTCTGTAGTTTGAACACTCACCTTTATCCCCTTTGCCTTTGTACAATGGTACTATACATGGGTTACTAGAGGGCTAAAGCTGCACACGAACTCTACAAACAGCTGAATGGAAGTAGAAAGTATGTAAGCCGGCTGTTTAATGTGATGTTTATAAAGGGATCACATTCATTAAAGCCGACTGCTGTTCATACAGAATTGCAGCAATCACAATTGAATATCATTACTATAAAAAACTTATAAACTACACAACTATTTAACACCTTTCACAATCATACTGAATGTCATTTATCAACACGTGAATAAATCGATAGTTACCTGCATTTCAATGGCTTTACAATAAACTGTCTATTAATAAATATATGTCTTTGGTGTATGTTGCTGGACTCTCGTGTGTCCCCTTACCCAACCTTCCCATAGTTCGGGAACCCTGACCGTGACTGCAGCCCTGCCACATGCAAAGAGTCGCCTCTGAATCCAATATTTACTGTGAAAACATTACATATAATTGCGAGTGTACACAGGGCATCAGTCAACAGAGCATGTTCCTGTAGGGTGGTCTACCATGCGTCCTCATCACCACGTGATACCAACCAACGTTTGTGTCAACACCAGCCGCAATCCACCACGGTCATTACAACGAAGTGTTCATGGCACAAGAAGTACTTGCTGCTCTTCCCTTCCACCGAAGCCATTGCTAGTACAAGTAATGAAAATGTTTGGTCATCTGTACTGGTGATCTGTTGTTGTGAAGGCGTGTGTAGCGCGGACTCTGGCTAGTGACAATGAGGATGTGACCGAGTGACCTGAGATTTCTACCTCACAAAGCATTTAGCAGTTGATCTGATCTCTCTTAATTACATAACGTAAATTACAACATAATACCTTATGATAAATTAGGTGTAGCAAACTACGTTTTATTTATCTGTCTCGTAGTGAGAGCTATCACACTGACGTATCTGGGTGCTGGTGTAGCGCTGTCTGCTTCAACAGGAGGAGGTTGACTGCCATACAACTTGTCACACTTATGTATGCTGTTGGCTTTCACATTTTCATTACAGTCTATCCCATTCATCCATAACTCATATATTTTGAAAATATTTCTTTTACATCCCTTCTAACAAGTTTCTTGTCTAAATATCATGCTATGGCCTTTGGTAGTTCTGGCTTTGCATCTTTCGACAAACTTTTCCGTGTTGACATCGGACTGGCTTAAGATTTTGAAGACTGTTCAGGTCGCTCCTTACCCTTCTTTTTACCTTATTCGAAAACTTGGCCTCTAACCTCTCACTGTAACTCAGCTCTTAATTCTGATTACCGTCTTTGTTGTTCTTTTCCGGACCTCTGGTAACTACTTCTCCGTGCTTCTAGAAGGGTGGTGACCAGGGATCAAACTTGAGAAACTTACTCTACTTTTGGTCCAATATTTACTGTGAACAACATGCGAATACATTCTTATCCGCCATGTATTTGCATGCGATTCTCTGTCAGTTATTTCAGTTGTTAATCTCGTGAAGCGTCTCTGACGACGGGCTATCCTTGTTGTTGTGCTGTGTCCTGGAAACATGTAACATTCAACTGTTCCCCTCATCGCTCATTTAATGCATGACAAATGGCAAGACATGTGACATACCAGACTATTTCTTTTTTCTCTCTCTCTTTCCTGTGCAGACAGACAACGAAAATAGAGGATGGTCTCACTCGTGGTACCTGGCGATGACCAGTCATTGAGTTGTGGAATGTGAATCACGACTGACAGCAAACACTTTCAACTATTTAATTTCCTCATCCAAAAACGCATTTTACATTACACAGACTGATATGAATACAAATGTCAACCTTATTTGCTCTGTCTCTCATACTAACAAATACAGTTTTATGTGATATGAAGTGAAGCAACTGGATTTATACTAGGCGACGCATTTGTGTATGATAATGACTAGCCTTCCCCACCGGTAACGAGGGTAGCATGAACCAACGCCACCTTCCGCGACCTCAAATAAATGAGGCGACGTAAACTATGATGAGTGAATCTTCCTCAACAGTGGCAGCTGCTGATTTTATTTACTCAGTGTCTTCAAGACCTGTGTTATGTGACAACAATCAGAAGGAAGTAAAGTGTAAGATGATAATAGGGGGTTAAAAGATAGTTTTTCAGATTGACACCGGTTTCACTGTCAGTACCCTGCCTATCAGTTTCGCCAAACATATCAAACCTACAAATAAAATCCTTAAGACTTGGAACTAAAGCAGTCAGGTTCCCTGGTATGTGTACTAGATATTTTCATAACCCTGCGACAGGTTTGAAATTACCTACTGATTTCATTGTCTTTGAAGGGAATCTTACGCTCTTTTAGGAATAAATGCTAGTCAACAGATGGGGCTAGTGGAAGTGAAGGGGGGCAACTCTGAGCGAGTGAACAAAGTTAAGCTAAAGGATGAGTATCTGGACGTGATGAAAGGATCAGTAGGAACATTTCCTGGTGTACACTCTCTCAAAGTTGACCCTAATGTTAAACCTGTAATCATGCCAGACAGGAGCACGCCAATATCCACAAAGCCTAAGCTAAAGTCAGAATTAGAGAGACTGTCCGGGTTGGGTCTAACTGAACCTGTAGATAAGCCAACCCCTTGGGTGAGTCAAGTTGTTGCGAGTCCTAAAAATGATGGAAAACTCAGGATTTCTATAGATCCGGAAGAGCTGAATAAGGTTCTTCATAGGGCACTACACACTTCCCATTCTTGGGGAAACCCTTCATGAATTGGGCCAGTCTATGGTATTCACAGAAGTTGACTTGGCGTCTGGCTTTTGGCATGTGAGACTTGATACTTCTAGCTGTCTAACCATATTCCAAACATGTCATGGTAAATTTAGGTGACTGTGTCTATTTTTTGGACTGAGTGGCTCCCAGAAATTTTTCAACAGCGATTGCTTAAGGCACTAGCAGGCTTGAAATGAGTTGTCTACACTGCTGATGACATAATAATACATGGTGCTAACATAGCTGATCACGATGCAAACCTAGAAAGTTTTCTTCAGCGTAGAAGGAATAATTTCCAGCTCAACAAGGAAAACATGGATTTGCGGTGTGACACCACCTTAACTTTCATGTGACATAAAATAACCAAGGTGGGCCTTCAACCTGATCTAGAAAAAGTAAAAGTAATTAAGAAGTTTCCGACCACAGAGTTCGAAACTAGCCTCAGATCATTTCTGGGTATGGTCAATTATGTGTCTAATTTCCTTCCTATTGTGTGTGATGTCTTGCACCCACTCCTTTTTTTTTTTTTTAAAAAGACTATGTTCTCTGGGGCTGGTCTGCAGCACAAGAGCAGTCTTTCCAAAAAGTAAGAAACACGATAGCTGGTGAATTCCTACTAGTGTTTTATGGCCCTAACAAAGAGCTAACACTGGAGAATAATGCTAGTGAGTATGGACTTGACTCAGTTCTTCTACAGGAAGGAAAACCTGTATATTTTGCAAGTAGGTCCTTGAGTGAGACAGAGGAAAACTACGCTGAAAGAGAAAAAGAAATGTTGGCGATTGTCTGTGGTCTTGAGAGGTTTCACCACTACACATACGGTTGTTTTGTTAACGTTATTGCAGATCACAACAAACCCCTGATCAACATCAGAGACAGTCCCCTATCCCGTGCTCCCAAACGGTTACAAGCAATACTAATGAAAACTCAAGAGTACCACCATAAACTGAGCCACACATCAGGCTGATGCTTTCTTTTTCTGGAGCCTCTTTAGGTGAGCCCCAAGAAATCATGTTGCCAGTTCGTAATTCAACTGACGCTCCTTTCAGACCTGGCAGACTGTGTGAAGTTAGAGAGGCCACTGAGAAGGATGAAATACTAATCCAACTGAAGGTGGTTGTTTTCAAGGATTGGCCGACTAACCAAAAATGAAGTTCCTGTAAGAGTGTTGCCCTATTTCAGCTACAGAGATGACAGTACTGTTCAAGATGGAGTATTGTTACGGGGAGAGAGGGTTAAAATTCCTAGCACACTGTGAGGTAATGTGAAGCTCAAGCTACATGCGGGCCATTTAGGAATAAATTGTTACTTGAGACGTGCTAGGAAGTTGATTTTCTGGCCCGTCATGTCCTCTGAGATTAGGCAGTACATAGAACCATGTGATGTTTGGCTATCTCCAGCCAGCCGACAGGTCCCAGAACCACTGTACATATATGGCGTCCCTGACAGTCCATGAAAAAAAGGCAGAGAAAGGCATATTCACAATTAAACATCGAGACTACCTAGTTACTGTATACTACTTTAGTTAGTTCACTGAGGTAGACTGCTTACCTGTGTCTGACTCGGAAACTGTTATTCATACACTTAGAAGTAATTTTGCTGGCCATGGTATAACTGAAATCCTGATAAGTGATAATGGACCGCAGTTCACATCAGGACAATTTCAGTAGTTCACCCGAGCATGGAACATCTCCCATGAAACATCAAGCCCGGGTAACAGTAAGACTATTGGAACTGCTGAAGCAGCTGTGAAGACTGTGAGGGGAATGATGAAGCGGTCTTTGACAGCAAAGGAAGGCATGTACCTGGGACTCTTGAACATGCGAAAAACTCCACAAGAAGGACTAGACTAAATACCAGTCCTGCACAACGACTAATGGGAACAAGAATGAAGACGCTGGTGCCCACCAGTAAGCCTCATTGAAGCCTAAACAATGTTCTATGGAGGAAGAGAGTGACGGCAAAATGCAGAATAAGAGTGCTGTGGCAGAGACACCAGGACCGTAGATCACTGAGGCCACTTTCAGTAAGAGAGGCGATCAGAAAGCAGTCCACTGACAACAAGACGCAGGAGTGGAAGGAGGCAAAAGCCACCAAAAAGCTCAATAGCAGAACCTACGAAGTTGAGACAGAAGGAGGAAAGAAGTACAGACGGAATCGGCAGTTTATGCAACCTGCAAAATCCAAAAGAGAAGTGGTGACTAGAAGTAATGAAGACGTTTAATCCTACCTCGGGCAATAAACCTCGAAGTCTGGAACCTGAAACCCATGGAGACTTGAAGGAGCCGAACAGGTTTGGACAAAGTGCACCTCCCAAAGCAGAACACTCTCCAGCAGCAGAAA
>JAUUDZ010192701.1:0-17939 GCA_032361705.1 Panulirus versicolor | reverse complement strand
TGGAAGGTTTTAAGAGTATATGGTGTGGGAGGTAAGTTGCTAGAAGCATTGAAAAGTTTTTACCAAGGATGTAAGGCGTGTGTACGAGTAGGAAGAGAGGAGAGTGATTGGATCCCATTGAATGTTGGTATGCAGCAGGAATGTGTGATATCCTCATGGTTATTTAATTTGTTTATAGATGGGGTGGTTAGGGAGGTAAATGCATGAGTTTTGAAGAGAGGGGCAAGTATGCAGTCTGTTGTGGATGAGAGGGCCTGGGAATTGAGTCAGTTGTTGTTTGCTAATGATACAGCTCTCTAGTGGCTGATTCGTGTGAGAAACTGCCGAGGGTGGTGACTGAGTTTGGAAAAATGTGCGAAAGGAGGAAGATGAGAGTAAATGTGAGTAAGAGCAAGGTTATTAGGTTCAGTAGGGTTAAGGGACAAGTTAATTGAGATGTAAGTTTGAATGGAGAAAAATTGGTGGATGTGAAGTGTTTTAGATATCTGGGAGTGCACTTAGCAGCAGATAGAACCATGGAAGCAGAAGTGAGTCACAGGGTGGGGGAATGTGCGAAGGTTCTGGGAGCAATGAAGAATATGTGGAAGGAGGGAACGTTATCTCAGAGAGCAAAAATGGGCATATTTGAAGGAATTGTGGTTCCAACAGTATTATATGGTTGCGAGGCATGGGCTATAGATAAGGTTGTACGAAGGAGGGTGGATGTGTTGGAAATAAAATGTTTGAGGACAATATGTGATGTGAGAGGGTTTGATCGAGTAAGTAATGTAAGGATAAGGGAGATGTGTGGAAATAAAGTGTAAGGTTGAGAGAGCAGAAGAGGGTATGTTGAAATGGTTTGTACATATGGAGAGAATGAGTGAGGAAAGATTGACAAAGAGGATGTACGCATCACAGGTGGGGGGAACAAGAAGCAGGTGACCAAACTGGAAGTGGAAAGAGGGAGTGAAAAAGACTTTGAGCAATGAGGGCCTGAACATACAGGAGGGTGAGAGGCATGCAAGGAATAGAGTGAATTAGAACGATGTGGTATACTGGGGTCTACGTGTTGTCAATGGACTGATCCAGGGCATGTGAAGCATCTGGGGTAAACCATGGAAAGGTCTGTCAGGCCTGGATATGAATAGGGAGCTGTGGTTTTGGTGCATTACACATGAAAGCTAGAGACTGAGTGTGAACAAATGTGGCCTTTTTTGTCTGTATTCCTGGCGCTACCTCGCTGAAGCAGGGGATAGTGATGCTGTTTTCCTGTGGGGTGTGGTAGCGACAGGATGGATGAAGGCAAGCAAGTATGAATATATACATGTGTATGTAAGTAATGCCTTCATACATATATGTATATGTATGTATATGTTGATACATATATGTATGTTTATGTGATTATATGGGTGCTTATGTATATATATATATGTGTATATGAGTGGATGGGCCATTCTTCATCTGTTTCCTAGCACTACCTTTCTGTCACGGGAAACAACGATTAAGTTTAATGAATATAATAAGACAAATATACATACTGTATAGTGATAATGAGATAGCCTTGATTGGGGCCTCAGTTGCCTGTGCCATCAATATACATATTGTATAGTGATAATGAGATAGCCTTGATTGGGGCCTCAGTTGCCCATGCCATCTCAGTTAACATAAAATAGTGTGCAATCTGATTAGAAGGACTGCCCAAGGGTTGTTGAAATGGTTTGAACATGGAAGATAAGAGAAGGAAGTCAGACTAAATGGATCTATGTGTTACAAGGAGAGGGTAGACCAAGGAGATGGAAGTAGCAAGTGAAAGATGCAAGTATTAGTACTTGAACATTCAGAAGGGTGAGAGGCACTCATAGTTTAGGATTAATTGGATTGGTATGATTATTACAGGGGTGATGTGTTGTCAGTGGACTGAACCATGGCATAGAAAGGTAAAACTATGGAATAGTTTGTGGAAATTGGATGTAGATGGGAGGCTGTTGTGTAATTGCATAATACATGACACCTACAGAGTGGATATGTGCAAATGAAGCCATTTTTCATTTGTTCCTGGTGCTACCTTACAAAGGGGAAAAGAAGCAATTTTGATAAAGTAATAACTCAGTTTAAATAGGCCATTTTTATTTTTTCACATAATCTTTTATACTATACTATACTATACATGAATATTTGAAGTACAAATGCTAAACAGGTCCACAATATCATTCTTGGTGTCTCAACTAGCATATATCCAAATCATAACTCTCACACTTCAGATGGTTTAATCACTGTCACATTTATCACATCATACAATCTCATTTGAGCATTCATTTAGTGAAACTCGTAAAAACTTTCCAAGGACTACATGATATTTTTGATGCTACTAAATTTGTCCTGGATTTATTTCTCATAATTTTCAGTATTGTATAGTAGCTAATTGTTTCACTTGTAGCCAGTTGTGCAACCAGGATTTGGGGAGGTGGTAGGGGGGGCAATAATGAACTGAAGATGATAATAAAAATCATAGTTTTTCATAAGGAGATATAGCATCTTTAAATTATTTTGACTTTGAGTTATTTGGATGCTATATCAGATTACTTACATTAGTTTGTATCATAAAATTGAATACATCTGTTGTTGAGAAGAAAGTTTATTTTGAGACTGGTGACCATTTTTAAATGCAAATTAAATTTATGATATTCCCTAACAAAATACAACTCAAATCACAAATCAAGAGTTTAGTGTAACGAAACAAATTAATATGCTTTTGCAGAGAAAAACTTTTGTTATACACATTTGTCAGTGCTTTAGAAAGGTAGTGAAAGGGATTTTGTTGATTTATTGATCACTAGTGTAATCAATGAAACAGTTTAGCATACATACATATATATATTTCTTTTTTGTTTCGAGGTACTTATAGGGTTAGAACAATTGTAAAAAGTACTTAAATCATATTAATTTTATGTTTACTGTATACTATGAAGTTCACGAGGGATGTCATTCCATTGCCCTCCCTTTGGTACTCCCCTGCTTAGAGCAAAAGTTTTTCAACAACCGTTTAAGTATTCATAAATAAAATGATTGTTTTGATATACAAAATGCGTAGAGGAGAGCATGAAAATATTATTACGAGGGCTGGTAAATCTGTAAAAATTATGTTTAAAGATTCATCACTGATTTTTTTTGGATACTTAAGGAAATTTCTGAGGTGTTAGTGAGCACAGTCTGATATAAAGGGTCAACCAGAGCACGCTAATATACTCTGTACACATGGAGTGAAGGCCTACAAAAAATCAGACAAGGGGCTTTGTGAATCAGAAATGGTGGAAGCAAGAGAGAGTGCCTACTTGGGAAGTAACTGTCACTGTAATAAAATTTAGAGTTAAGAGTAAAGCGTTGTGTCAGTCATGTTATTTGTCATGTGTGAGATTGAGAGAAAGCAAGCATTTGTGGACTGAATGCCAGCAACCCACGAGTATGTAAGGTAGAAAAATAAGACAGAAACCTAGGCCAGGGAGGGAAGCTTGAGAAGGAAGTGTTGGCTCACTGTGCTGCCCTCAATAACATTCCTGATACATAAGAAGTAGTACCTCCTTGATCAGTGGTTGCTTGCCACCTTGAGGAAAGACCAAGGAGAAGATGGAAGTTTACAGTGCTGGAGGCTTTGAGGTATTGGTGCTTGATCATTCGAAAGGGTGAGAGCCATGCATTGGACAGAATGAGTAAGAGTGATGTGGTATATGAGGGGCGATGTGCTGAAAATGGGCTGAAGCCAGGCATGTTAGGTTATCGTGGCATTGTATTAGGCTATTAAGGTATACCATGGAGTTGTCTGTGGATGGAAGTCCCTGATTTTGGTCCATTATAAATGACAGACTTGATGTGTGCCATTGATGCTATTGTTTGTTCCTGATGCTGCCTGCTAAAGCAAGTATAGTTACACTAAAGATATACAAAGGCAGCCCAAAGAAAAAATATTTTTTACCTTTCTTGTGTTGTAACTGGATTAGATAAACTTTATTGGTGAAGAGGGACTAGTCACTTGGGGTTGACATTCAAAAAATTACCCTCTTTTATTACTGTTAATGTAAATTATACCAACAGTAGGTTTCAGTAGGCATTATATAAAATCTTTCTTGCTCTATTGATGAAAACAGCAGATAGAGGTAATTTGGGAAATGTAACTTGAGTATCTAGATTTCATTAACTTCTGCAACATAAAGTTTTAAGACTCTTCAAGTTCATTTAAAGAACCTGGCAGCAGGTTTTAAGACTCAATATTCTTTAAAAGTATCAGAAAATATAACATGTACCATATTTCATAATTAATAATAGGAAAATACCTCATAAAAGAACACTATGTCTTTAAATCCAAGTCTTGACCGCTACAACAGATAGTTTTAAATAATCCTGAATGTTAGTATAGAGAATGAGGTAACGAAGAATGAGCAGATTTCAAAAATCATCACAAAGCAATCAACGTAATGAGAGGGCAAAGTGCAAAAATGATAAAAAATACTAGTAACATATCTTGAGTGCTGTCTGATGACATTTGAAATGTGCTGATAGTGGTGTATGTACTATACAAAGTTTATAATATTCCTATGACACTACTGGCAGTGAATGGTATTATGGTATGTAATAAATATAACAAATACACATCTATATCAAATATTAGCACCATATTAGTATGCTACAACAATGTCATTAACAAGCTGGGCTAAAAAAAAAAAACTATTCAGCTTACTTCAGAAAGTGTGATAAACAAATTAGTTTTTTCTTAAGTTCATATAAATTCACCTACTAAGTGAACATATATGATTTCCTACTGACTAGTAATGCAAGCGCAAGCTAGGCATACGCTACTTATTTTATTACAGAAAAACAATTAAGTAATCTTCACACTGGCAGTGAAAGGCAGTAGGCAGGCAATCTTTTTGGTAAAAAAAAAACAAAAAAGGAGCATGGAACAGCATTAAGCTAGCAGCAGGATTGAGTATTGTAGTTATATCTCATTACTGCAGTTGTTTATGTACTGCAATAAACATTTACTAGGATCCTCATAATCAATGATGTCTCTGAATAATTTGACACTGTTGACTGTAAATTTGGAGTCACTCAGTGAAGATACTCTGTTATAACTAAATGTCCAGCTGTTAAAGATCACAGTAACTTTTTCACTATGCTTACATCCACTTGGCAAACTCTGTTCCACTAGTTCACTTTCTTGAAATTCAGATACACTAAGTTATTAAAACTGAATTTCATCATGAATATGCAATAAAATTATATAGGATTTTAACAACTTGGTTTTTCCATTTCATATCCCTAGTGAAGAGCATTTTTAATGTTCCTCAGTATATAATGTCTGCCACATAGAAAGAACTGTTAACAGATATAGTTTCACTTTTCCTTTGGCAGATGTCTTAAGATCACTTCCAAGTTTGTAACTCATCCTGAAAATATGGTAAAAGAAGATTAGTCCTGAAATTCAGCAACTGGATAAGCGTAGCTGAGTCTCCATGAAATGGAAGATGACAGAAGAAGTTGACGCTTAAAATAGTACTGCCACAACAGACAGGACAGCACTGTTCTTGCTCTGGTAAGTTATCACATCACAGAGAACATTCAGTTACCTGGCACTGAACATTTCCTCTCTGAAAAAGAAATAATAATAATAATAATAATAATAATAATAATAATAATAATAATAATTAGCAAATTAACATACCTAACATTTATTCCAGAACTATTGACCCTTAAACAGTAGCTGTCATTCAAAATGTGAAAGTTGAAAAAAAAAATTTCTCTTACAGAATATATCTATATTGTATGCTGCAGAAGAAAATATCCAAAAAAACTGCACTGAGTTGACAGGGGAGGGCCCAGGCAATGGCACAGATGCTCCTTCTTTATGTAAGTACACCAAGATTATGGTTTTTCTGTGGGTACTTTTTCATCCTAAATACATCTAAACTCATTACACACTTGATAGAAGGTTTTTATCCTTGCATAATTATACACACCTCACGTGTTTTTTACACAAGCAGAATATCATTTACATGAAGAAATGAAAAAGTAACCTATACCCATTCAAAATTCAACACACTACAACAGGAGAAATTGTTTCTTTTATAATAATGCTGAATAGGATAGTAGGCATATAAATGTTGTCTTGGACTCGATTTTGATGATTTATGGGTGATTGTTTTTCTTTTTTCATGCTTGATTGCTGTTTCCCACATCAGCGAGGTAGTGCCAGGAAACAGACAAAGAAAGACATGTCTACTCACATTCATACATACGTACATACACATACATAACAAATGCATGAAGGAAAAGAAAAGAAATATATATATTCTCTTATGTTCCCCTCACACCTGATCGCACCCCATTTCAGCGAGGCAGCACCAGGAAACAGACGAAGAAAGATTACATCCATACATGAGCTGTCATGTGTAATGCACCAAAACCACAGCTTCCTATCCACAGCCAGGCCGTATGGACCTTTCCATGGTTTATCCTGAATGTTTCACATGCCCTGGTTCAGTCCATTGACAGCAAGTTGACCCCGAGTATACTACATCATTCCAATTCACTCTATTCTGTGCAAACCTTTCACCCTCCTGCATGCAGGACTCAATTGCTTAAAATCTTTTTCACTCCATCCTTCCATCTCCAATTTCTCCTTATTCCCTCCACTTCTGACATATATATCCTCTTTGTCAATTTTTCCTCACTCATTCTCTCCATGTATCCAAACCATTTCAGCACACCCTCTTCTGCTCTCTCAACCACACTTATTATTTCCACACATCTTTTTTACCCTTTCATTACTTATTCGATCTAACCACCTCACACCAAATGTTGTCCTCTAATGTTTAATTTCCAACACATCTACTCTTCTCTGCATAACCCTTGCAACTCTACAGTATAACTGGAACTACTATTCCTTCAAACATACCCATTTTTGTTCTCTGAGATAGTCTCTTTCCCTGTGCTCTTCATTGCTCCCAGAACCTTTGCCCCCTACCCCACCCTATAAATCACTTTGACTTCCATGCTTGCATTCACTGTCAAGTCCATTCCCAGATATCTAAAACACTTCACTTCCTTCGATTTTTCTCTATTCAAACTTACATCCCAACTAACTTGGCCCTGAACCCTGCTTAAAACTTAATAACCTTGCTTTTTTCACATTTATTGTCAACTTTCTCTTTCACAAATATGCTTATCATAACATTGCTACAGTTCATGCACAGTGTATACCAAATACCCTACAGATCAAACTGAAATTCTGTTTAATTTTTCATATTATCAAACTTATCTCTAGAAAGATAATCTCATACAGCATACCCGACATTTGCATGTAGTACAGGGGCTCTTCTGCCAGGTCTCACCATGGCGACGTTCATGACCATTTTCGTCATGGCATACTTTTCTTCTTCTCTTTCGAATTCTACCATTGCATTTGAGCTCCAAAATGCTAACCTGATGATTATAAAAAAAAATTTCAATATAAAATTGTTTAAAATTGAGAATGTATAATACTAAGATGAGAGACACCAAAAATAGTTATGATAAATTACTTTCATGGATTGAAAAATCTAGTTACTCCTAAATAGCTCAATCAAAACTGTGAAATGTTTACAAGAGCTATCTTATTGTACGTAATAGTATATCCAAAGCATGCAGATTGTGGGGCACATTGGTTATCAAGCCAAATCAACAATGTTTCTAACGAGGTCATAAGATTGAATGAGCTACGGAACTTCAGCGTTGTGTTTGGTTATTTTTGAATGCTTCCTACTTTATATCTTTATTTCAATGCTATATTTAATATATCAGCAAGAGGTACATAGGACAGATATTAAGTGTACTTCCCATTCAAGAAAAAAATGATGACCATTTATGAAAAATGGGTCCAGAACATGAACTGAAGTGCAACTCACTCTTGACACCAGCATGAACAAAAGGGATAAGTTATTGTTATTAGCTGTACTCCTTCAGAAGTGATAAGCATTTCTCACCAACCCATATGCATAAAGACATTCAAAGCAGAGTAGATATGCAATATCTGCTTCAGATGTTTAGTTTACTGAACATTTCAAAACCTTCAAGCATTAAGAATGCAGCAAAAATTCTGAAACTCTTGCTTAGGAATTTTTCATATTTACTCCACTGCTAGAGAAGTGAAGCAGTCAACACCTGCTTGCATATGAAGTAAGATTTTGAAAAACTAAGAGAAGGAAAAGTCAAGATAAAGGTAAATGTAAGGCAAAACAGTATAAAAACAATATATTCTAAAGTTACTGTGGGGTGTGAAAATGTTTCAAACTACTAGCTTGGTAACTCCTTAGAATCTAAGCTAAATAACACTTCTTTAATGGTGTCTCCATGAAAAACTAAGGCCATCCAGTGTAGCGAAGTGTTTCATGCATGATTTTAAAATAAGAAATTATACAAGGAGCATATAATTCTTTGTGTTCATATATGATTGCCAACAGTTGTAAAATTTAATATAATACAAACCTTCTTGTTTAGTTCACTAACAGTGTTTGTGAGATGTTCTACCAATACTTCAATTCCTTCTATTCGTTGTTCTGTCATATCTTGCATATAGCTTCCGAAGTCGTCATCACTGTTGACTTCTCTGTTTCTTGATTTTGGTACCCAGTCCCTTACTTCATCTTGGCAATGACTATGGTCAAGTTTAGGTTTAATCATTCTGAAAAAAAAAAATACTAATGAACAGAGTACACAATAAGATCAAACTCAGGCCTTATTTAAGGATCTAGTGATTTCAGTGGATTTTCTCCATATCTTGATTATTGCGGGGGGTTCACTGGTTTGAGGGTGTTTTGAGGCCAGTTATCCAGATACAAAGATTTACTTAAAAACTAATGAATAATTGAATTTAAGTTAATATTGAAAGGACACCTCTCCTTCCTAAGTGGCTTTCCCATAGTCATTCAGTTTGTTTGAATCTTTTTGAAGAGAGGGATGTTTCCCTATAAAGGAGAAACAGAAGCTTGAAAAAACAAATTCAATATTTTCTTATAATTTCTCCTGCCTCAGTAAGATATCATCAAGAGCAAATGGACAACAAACTCACTTGCATACATCCATTCTTTAGCTGTCATGTATTTTCAGTGAAACCAGACCCTACCAAACAAAAGCCAAGCCCCAATCCTGGATTGCTTTATATGACCTGGTTCAAAAATATAAATAGAAAATGTATCCTAAATGAATTTCCAGTATACAAAGAAGACTTTTAATGAAGCAAAGCAAGTTGATCTCAGTCAACAGAGAATAATAGAAAGAACGATGAAACGTTACACAGACAGGTCTGTCATCTAATTTGCTTCCTTGATCCAGCATTGTGATTCAAGTTAAACTCAATTTGTTTTAAAAGTGATAGTTCCTATGAGTAGAATTTGTAAATCATATGGCTGACAGTGAACCTGAAATGATGGCATAAGTAATTTAGCAAAAACAATCACTAAATTACAAAAGCAATAAAACAACAGAGATTGATGTCTATGAAGGGTATGAACCATTATATATTTATTCATCTTTTGATATAGTGTTCAGCCATTCCTCTAAAAACAGCACAGTGGTCTACAAGTGAGTGAACTTCACATTTACATTTTAACAGGGAGGGAGAGAGAACAAGAGGACAGGTAGTTCCTGTAATATACCTCACAAGTGAGTGAACTTCACATTTACATTTTAACAGGGAGAGAGAACAAGAGGACAGGTAGTTACTGTAATATACCCTCTTGCTCAGTGGTCACCTACTATCTACAAGAGAGAGAGAGAGAGAGAGAGAGTACTTAGTTACAAGTACATATAACAAGATTGCCAAATGACTGTGCTAACACATAGTGCATACTTCAAGAAAATAGAAAGCTGTGAAAAATATGTCCTGCGAGTTATGTGTTGGTATTATGTCGGGGCTAACACATAGTGCATAATTCAAGAAAATAGAAAGCAGTGAAAAATATGTCATACGTGTTGTGTTGGTATTATGTATGATAATGAAAGATTGTGGACTTATAGCCAGCAGCCTACATGTGCATGAGGCAGAAGGAAATGACAGCTACCTGCACAAAAGGAGTGACATTTGATTGCCACCAAAGCATTGACCTACTCTGCAGCTGCCACTTACCCTCCCAATACCAAGGCAGGTAGTGCCAGTAATGTATTTCTTAGTCAGCAATCACCTACCACCTACTATAAGAAAGAGAAAGAAAGAGCACTGTGATGACTTCAAAAAGATTTTGCCACAAGCTAGGGCTAATGCACAGTACTCATGGCAAGAAAATATAGTGATGGAAGATGATACATGTGAGCTGTGTTCTCAGGTGTTACGTACGAGATGGAGAGACTGTATGTTTGAAGGTTGAAAGCCAGCAGCCCCTGAATGGGTGCTTGTGCGGCAGAAAAATGGACAGCTACCTGGGCCAAAGGAGTGACAATTTACAGCCACAAAAGAGCAAGTTCACTGCACAGCCATCATCAACCCTCCCAATACCTAAGCAGGTAATATCAACAACATAACTCTGTGTCTCATCCTGGTTGAGAAAGACTGACAGACAGAGTAGGTGCAAGTGTGACCTTATTAGAGTTTAAAACACACACATACTGAGGACACATTTATTGCAGAGCACACTTGAATTAAAAAGTTGTATGATAGTACAGAATGTTCAAGAGATGGGGTCCTACAAGTGTAAAATTCCCTCCCTGTACAGTATGTGTAGGTAATTACATACATTCATACATACATACATACCAGAATTAAGAGACCTGAGTTAAAGGGATAGGACAGAAGCTGTATTTACCGAACTTGGAAAACAGATGAGTGAGTTGTAACCTGATTACAACCCTGAAGTCTTTAAACCAGATTTATGATGCAGACATTACACAGTTCTCTTAAAGATGAAGGGATAGGATAACCAGAGGACAGCATGAAATTCAGCAAGAAAAATATGCAAAGAAGTATTTTTATAGTATAAGGGTAATGGAGGAATAGATCAAAATGACTGAAAACAGTCATAGAGACAGGAAGCATGAATTTGTTAAGTTGTATGATAATTGAGAATGTTCAAGAAATAGAGCCCCATGGGTGTAAAACTCCCTCCTCGTACAGTACAAATAGGTAATTTCAGTTTCCAAACCAAACAGAGAAGGTCCAAAGAAAGGCAAGAGAAACAGTACCAGCTTTGAGAGAGCTTGCCTATGGAGACAGGCTAGAAGCCTAAAATTTGCCCACCACGAAAGAGAATGAGAGGTGTAAGTTGTGTGGGCGAGTGGTGATTGAGAGGGTGAAGGCATCTACAAAGCTTCAAAAGAGTATGGTTTATGGGAGTGGTAGGGGATGTATGGATCTGGTTAGTTGAAAGAATGTGTAACAAATACTTTGAGAACATGAGGATTTGTATGTGGTATTTGTGGATCTAGAGAAATCATTTGACAGGGTTGATAGAGATGCCTTCTGGAAGGTCTTAAAGAGTATATGGTATGGAAGTAACACTACTAGAAGAGTGCAAGTAGGCAGAGAGGAGGATGAGTTGTACCAAGTGAAGGTGGGTCTGCAGCAGGGGGTGTGATGTCATCATGGCTGCTTAATTTGTTTATGAATGGGATGGTGATTGAGTTAATGCAAGCATCTTGGAAGGAGGGGCAAGTATTTGGGATGTAGGGGTTGAGGGGCCTGTGAAGTGTGTCAGTTGTTGTTTGCTGATGACACACCACTACTTGCAGATTCATATGAGAAACTGCAGAAGTTGGTTTTTGAGTTTGAAAGTGTGTGAAGCAAGGAAGTTGAGAGTAAATGTAAGCAAATGTGTGAAACAAGGAAGTTGAGAGGGAATGTGAACAAAAGCAAGGTGATTAAGTTTAGCAGGACAAAGGCAGAGGTTAACTGGGGATGTAAGTTTGAATAGAGACACTTTGGAGGAAGTGGAGTGTTTTAGATACATAGGAGTGGACATGACACTGAATGGAACAGTGGAAGCAGAAGTGAGTCTTAGGTGGGTGAGGAAGCAAAGGTTCTGGGAGCATTGAGGAACATGAGGAAAGAGATGTTATCTGGAAGGGCAAAAATGTGTAAGTTTGAAGGCATGATACTCCCAACATTTTTGTATGAATGTGATGCATGGGCTATAAATTTGGGCATATGAAGCAGCTAGGGGATACCATGGAAAGGTCTGTGGGGCCAGGATGTGGATTTAGGTGCATTACATGACAGCTAGAGGATGTATGTAAGTGAATAAGGCCTTTTCTTTTCTCTTCTTGATGCTACCTCACTAACATGGGAAATGCCAAACAAGTATGAAAATAATACATCGTGTTAGGAGGGTTGATCAAATAATAAATGGTCAGGTAAGAGAGAGGTGTGGTAGTAAGTGGAGTATATGTATGAGAGCTGAAGAGGGTGTGCTGAAATGGTATGGACACATGGAGAAGATTAGTAAAGAAAGGATGACTATGATAGTATACATGTCAGAAATGGAAGATTCAAGGAAAAGGAGGAAACCAAGAAAGAAGAAGGATAGGCCTGAGTATGCAGGAGGGTGTGAGGTGTACAAGTGATAGTGAATTGAAGTTATGTGGTGCACAGGGTACTGAATGCTGTCAGTGGGCTTAAGCAGGGCATTTGAAGCAGTTGGGGAAAACACAAAAGGTTTATGGTGCCTATTGTGGATAGGGTGTTCTGGTTTCGATGCAATTTGCTTAAAAATAAGAGTGGATGTGAGTAAATGAGGCCATTTCTTCATCTGTTCTTGGCACTACCTCTCCAGACTCACACAAGTCACACTTTTCCACTAATGCTCTGGACATCATCCATCACAATAACACTACTAACACTGTTTCAACATATCTCATAAAAGTTCATACCCACAATGAAACCACCATAAAGAACACTTTCTACTCATTTGCCCTGTACATTCTGCACATAGATGCAAACACATCGCAATATTTTATGGCCTGTGTCCCAACCAGGGGATGTGGCCAACTTCCTGAGTGCTGCATAGCCTCATAAGGATAGAAGGGACTATTGGGGCAGGAAATAAGTATATTTGTGTGTGTTTTTCATACTTGATTGCCCTTTCCCACATCATTGAGTTAGCGCCAGGAACATATGAATAAAAGCCACATCCGCCTCACATCCATTCTCTAGCTGTCATGTGTAATGCACCCCAGACACTTCACATGCTCTGGTTCAGTCATTTGACAACATGTCGACCTCAATATACCACATTGTTCCAATTCACTCTATCCCATGCATGATATCTTTATATATACTAATATTGTTTTGGTGTATCACACATGAGAGCATAAACACTTGAATGAAGCTTGTGCTTTGTTCCTGCCAAATCATTTGATTCTGAAACACACCATCTACATCAATTTATTCTATTACAAACCAAACTGCTTAAATTCAGATTTGTGTAAAGGAAACCCATTTAAAGTATAATAAACTTTTTGGCAAAAAAGGCAGATTCAACAAACTGAATGACTTGCTTCACCAAGTTGGAGCATAACTCTTTCAATCTGTTATTTCTATTCACTGAGAATTACATATTTGCTTTCCTTCTTTATTTCTGGGTTTAGTTATTCTGACAGTAATGAATCAGGTTAACATGCTATTGTATTTAAAAGCTTACTGAATTTTAAATCAAATTACTTTTTATCACGTTAAATTTATGCTTTTCTAATGTCTCATGGCAAATTCTGTAAGACCCTGAAGTAGAATACACTACCGGTATTTAGAGCTAACTAAATTTTCATGACTACAGTGAATTCAGTAATGTATTACATATGGATTAAGTAAACATTCTGTAGAAAGGAATAAGAAATATAAATTATATACTTTTTAATATGGATTCTATACATTCAATATTTTTCATAAAATCATAAGGAATATTTGATGATTAATGTGGAGTACAATAATATACTAACCTTTCTCCATGTTCAAAATAGGTATCATTGTCAGAATTATTACTACTGAAGGAGAATGTTGCACCACTTTCAGATTTAGCTTCCTTTCCCTTGGTTATTCCCATTAAAATGTGCTCTCGATCCTCAACATGAGAAAATTCAGCTTGACGTCGAAAACGAATACCTGGTGTTTGGGTCAGGCTATTGAAGTTACCAGCATTCCGACAATCTGTGAAAAACAGTTACTTTTAGTTGAAAGTAAACAGGTTAGTGATTTAGGCCTTAAGGTAAATATCGCAATGACTTAAAGTGTAAGAGGGTACTAGTATAGGCAAGTGTGGTTTTGTGCAATAAAGTGTTCAAACTAGATTCTTCTTGCAACAAGGATTGTTGACAAGTGCCAATGTTTCAAAAATACAAATACTTCATCATGAATTTATCTAAAAATAATTTGCAGTTGTAAAAAAAGAAAAATTTTGCCCATAATGAAAGCCAGGTAATATCCATGATCTATATCATATAGTCTTTAATATAAGTTATTTGCCCTTAGCACCTTAATTACTCCCATCTCTTTATCATAAGACCAGCCTTTACAATATCCTGTGAGATGGTCACACAGTGCTGATGTTGACTACTGTGTCAGCTTTCTGCTGGCATCCACTGAGTAAAATTGCCTCTAGTAAAATTTAACACTTATGCCCATGTTTACCACTCAACACTGTGCCTGAGCATCAAGTAAGTACGTCTATGACAAGTGAACCTGCCAAGATTGTAAAAAAGACCTTTAATATGGACAAAAAGGTTAAAATAGAATACTGGACAAACTTGAGCATGGCTCTGGCATTCAGCTTTTGCTCGCCATCATGAGGTTAATGATAGCAACATCTATATATCAAGCTGAAAAGTGAATCAAACAGGAAAGCCTTTTCTTGGCAAACTATTTTGACAGTGACAGTGCATATCAGGCTGTCTGTATGACAAAACCCTGAAATATGCTAAAATCAGCTGAAATTGACTGATAGTAGCTGAAATATACTAGAATATCACTGCATGCCTTCCAAATTGCCTAAGTTTTGTTTTCATGAGCTAGTATGATAAAATTTAATATAAATCTGAAAGAAAATTATTGGGAACCAGTCAAAATAAAAGATAATTTGTCAAAGTGCCCTCACCAGATCAGTCTCCCAAACGTTTAATACAAATCTTAAACAGCAAAAAGTTGAGAAACTCTTTCTTTATTATAAAAGAACATCACTAAAGAACAGCTGTCATGAAACAAATGATATATAAGCAAGTTATATAAGCCTTAATTTAATACAAGGAAATTGAAAAATGAAATTAGGTAGTAGCTTATAAGTATCCACTAAAAACAGTATGTCACCCCAGGCAGAGGTGGCACCTCATTTATATAGTATTTTGGCGCACTTGCTTTTCAAAATAAATGATAGATACTCCACCTTGATTCACATATCTGCATCACTTTTAAAGGATCCTGACCCATCCTTGTTATTACTATAAGAAGAACAAGTGATTTGATGTAAAACATCAACCCAGCCCTGTTTTTAATATGACTCTTTGAGTAATAAATTGATGACTGATACCTTCTCATTGATTTATTCAATTTACAAAGTGTATTTTCATCCCTGTACCCAGAGATAGAAATAATTATCTAACTTGTGTAGAGGATGTGTGGATCAAGTGTTTGCCTTTAGGAATGTGAGAAATACTAAGAAAAACAGTTGGAATTGTATGTGGCATTTAAAGATCTGGAGAAAGCATTTGACATGGTTGGCAGAGATGCCTCATGGAAGTTCTCAATAATTTATGGTGTGGGAGGAAAGCTACTAGAAGCAGCGTGAAGGTTTTATCAAGCCATGTGTATGATTAGGAAGAGAGGAGAGTAAGTGGTTCCAAGTGGTCAGTCTGTGGCAGGGGTGTATAATGTTAACATGGTTGTTTAATTTGTTTATGGATGGGTGGAGAGGGAGGTAAAGCAAGTCTTAGAAAGAAGGGTGAGTATACTGTCTGTAAGAAAAGAGAGGACCTGGGGAGAGCCAGTTGTTGTTTACAAATGATACAGCACTGATGGCAGATTCAAGTGAGAAACTGCATAAGTTGTTTGCAAAAGGAGGAAGTTAAGAGAAAATGTGAATAAAGGCAAGGTTAATAGGTTTAGCAGGGTTGAGAGACAGGTTAGTTGGGGTGTGATGTTGAATGGAGAAAAATTGGAGGAACCAAAGTGTTTCAGATACCTGAGAGTAAACATGGCAGTGAATGGAACCATGGGAGTGGAAGGGAATCATGAGGAGGTGGGGGCGAAGGATCTGGGACCATTGAATACTGGGTGGAAAGATAACTGTCAGGGAGTGCAAAAATGGGTATGTTTGAAGGTATAGGAGTCCCAACAATATTATATGGATGTGAGGCACGATCTGTCAATAAGAATGCATGGATGAAGGTGGATGTGTTGAAAATAAAATGTTTGGAGGACATTTGGTGTGAGGTGCTTTGATCGAGTAAGTAATAAAAGGGTAATAGAGTCACTTCCACAGCTATCTAGATGAAATTTATGTACTTATCATTCTCATGTACTTCATTTATCATTCATGGTTTATTGTACCACTTGTATATACAGTATTAACCAAGTTGCATTTATGGTGTCAGTTTCTCATTTCCATGGAATTTTTTATTTTTCCACTTTCATGCACTTCAGGCTTCTTAGATTGTTAATTTTTAATTTCATCATGAATACAAATTCATGCATATTCATTTTGCACTTATGGAAAGAGAAAAATGTAGTTCATCAATAAAGCCATCATTTATCATGCCTTTATCTCCTAATAATAGTCATATTCATAAAATGGCAGGGGACTTTATTTTTCCCTGGTTAACTTATAGCTTGTTTTTTGGTTGTTTTATTAATTCTTTGTGTTCTTCCATTTCATTACAAGTTTCTAAATTTACATTATTACTTCACTATCCAATTCACTGTGCATTAGACATCACTCTGGTGAAGATCACCGAGGCAAAAAATTGATTTCTTTCTTTGAACAAAACTTAGGCAATTTTAGTGGCATACACTTGATTTCAGCATATTTCAGGGTTTATCACACCCAACCAGCTGACGTCTGCAAAGTCTGAGTCGGTTCAGGAATGGAATATGCAGTGTAGCTACCAGTTATCATGGACATTTTCATTGTTTACATGATGTATATCTGCATATCATTTTCCAGTGTTACATACAATTTTGAGAATTATTTTGTGTAAATTTGGCCTTTAGTTCCAAACCCTTAAGATAAAGAGCATTTTTGTGTTTTCAACACAGTTCTCTTGAGTTAGTTCTTGACTAATACATACACTCATAATGAATTATATAGAATCTAATATTAAGAAAAAACAGTTTAGAACATTGACAGTTCATGGAAGCAAGTAATCACCTCACAGGTCAACGTATACATCTTTTACTTAGTAAATGATATGCTTCAATTTATTTTTTTTATATTTTTTCTCCTCCATTTCACTGAGTGTATGTTCTTAACTAATGCATGGACTGATGGTTAACTACATATTCAGAAAAAATATTGGAAAAACATTACCTAGCACCTGCACTCATAATTGTTAGTGTTCAAAACTTTTGTCTTTCCCATGGTGAATAGTACAGTAGATTGTATTTTTAATATATTTTTCCACAGAATTCTCTTTAATGCACTCAAAATAAGATACATATTAAGGAAAAATTATAGAAATGTGGATGATGCAGTAGAACATTTGCAGTTCAAAATATTCATTCTTTTTGGTGAATGATACATTGAACTGTATTTTTTTTAATATATTTTTCTTTCTAGGTCTCTTCAGTAAGTTCTTACCTAATGCTTGTATTAGTATTCATCTATACATTTGCTGAAGCAGGGGGTAGCGACGTTATTTCCTGTGTGGTGTGGTAGCGACAGGAATGGATGAAGGCAAGCAAGTACGAATATGTACATGTGTATATATGTATATGTTTATATATGTGTATGTATATGATG